>JANIJG010016767.1:0-30278 GCA_024611175.1 Megaceryle torquata | reverse complement strand
ACTCCCTGGTGCTCCTGAACCTTCCCAGCTCCTCTGTCTGCTCTGTCCCCAGGCTGAGCAGATCCTTCCCCTGCTCAACCCTCACGCAGGGGTCTCTGCTCCCTCCGGTACCAGTGCCGGGCCCAGGCGCTCCTTGCAGCCGAGCCCTGCACGGCCGCAGGTCGGTGTGGGATCTCCGGCTGGGTCCCCACATTCCTTCTGGCAGCGGCTTTCGGCCGAGCGGTGACCATGGCCAGGGCCGGGCTCGCCCTCCCGACTGGCTCCGGCTGTGGGCAGAGGGGTGGCAGCCGCCGGGTCAGTCCTTCCCGACAGACCTGCTGGTTCGGGGCCGGTCTCTCCCCTCCCCTGGTGTCTCCCTGCAAAAGGAAAACCCGAGGAAAACCCTGAGCAGCGAGATCTGGCGCTGCGGGCCGGGCCGGCCCCCTTTAACAAGGTGACAGTTTAGCAAAGCATGGATGTACAGCTGTCAGCCCAGTGCTGCGTCCTATGCAGCTTGGGGCCTTTTGCAGTGAGAGCAGATGTTTAGTAACTACTGAAACTACGTGAAAGAAGTATCAAAGCAACGTCCATATACACAACAGAACCTGCAGGAAAACCCTCAATTCTGCCACTACCTAACTTCTCACAGAATCATTGAATCATTTAGGTTGGAAAAGACCATCAAGTCCAACCATTAACCCTACTCTACCAAGTCCACCATTAAGCTATATCCCCAAGCACCATATCTACATGGATTTCAAGCACATCCAGGGATGACAACTCAACCACCTCCCTGGGCAGCCTGTTCCAATGCCTGACAACCCCTCTCATGAAAAAGTTTTTCCTAATGTCCAGTCTAAACCTCCCCTGGTGCAGCTTGAGACCATTCCCTCTTGTTCTATCACTAGTTACTCGTGAGAAGAGACCAGTGCCTACCTCTCTACAACATCCTTTCAGGTAGTTTTGAGTTGAGAATACATCCCATTTGTGTAAAACAGATTTTTGCTACATTTTTTCTTAATTTTAAAAAGATAGAAAAAAAATAAAATAAAATGGAGGGGAGGGTAATTAGGCAATCTACCACAGGGACCTCTACCAGCTGCCTGCAGGACCCCGACAGGGAAGCTGTGGTTGAAGCCTGGGAGCCCAGGCTGACCACATCTCTGAAGGCAGCCATCGGCTGCCATCCTCGCACACATCATACAGCTAAGCAGCCTCTCTAGAGGTTTTTCCGTCTGTTTATGGACAAGTGCTGAAGGCAGGGATTCCTGAGTCCTGGATTAGGAGCCAGGCACTGGGGGTGAACATACCTCAGGAGCCACAGACCCTTTTTGGGAGCTGTTGGGGTAGGCTTTAATGTTATGCTAGACCTTGTTAGTCTGTTCCTAACTGCACAGAACGCCAGTGCTTCATTACCTCCTTTGTTCCTCCTGCTCTCGCTGCTTGCCCTGATCCCCAGCACCTCAGCTGGCTTCACACTTCTTTCTGTTGAGGACAGCAGAATTGCTCCAAGAGTGAGGTGAGGTGATGTGGGGAAATTCCCAGGTGAGTGTTTCAGCCCTAGTCCCGGCCTGGCCTCTATGGAAGCAAAATCCTTTTGGTGTGTAAGATGGAGGTGTCCGATGTGGTGGAGCCCAGCCTCCTCCCTGGAGGACCAGGGATGCTCCCATACTTCAGAGCATCCTGGCTGAATCCTGCTCAAAGCAACACTTGAATTATCCCTGCTTTGCTAAACAGTACAAGCATTTCTGTTTGCTCATTATCAGTTTACAGTAGGCAGCATTGTGATATTGTTCAGCTAATTTAGCTTGAACTTGTCCACCTCAGGCATATAACACAATTCTAAACTTGTGGCACAAACTTATACCATAGACAGAGGGTAGAAAAGCCTGTTTCCTTCTCTGTCAGCAGAAACTTTGAATATTTCTTAAATCAGAAGCCCTCAGCTCTATGGGGACTTTGATTCTTCTCCACAGAGTTTCTGAAGCCTGCAATATAAGATATCATGCCAGAGTCATAAAGCTTCAAACCACACAAAGAAAGACAGTTTTCTGCAGCCTATATGGACTGCCCAGCTGGATTAAGCATAAGTAAACCCTTCTACCTTGCAGGGTAAAACAGAATGAATTTGCACGTTTCCTGACAGTTGAAACATGAGCCAGCCCACTGTGAACAGCTGGAAGCATTAATGTGCAATAATGTAAAAGTAGTCAAATACACTATAATGACTGTCACTCGGTAGCTGGGTAATATGAATAAGGAACACATTAAATCTGTTCTAAATAATTGGCACTATGTGTTTATATAGGACTAGGGTTGCATATTAAAACACACCTGATTTATTCTTCATAAGCAACGAGTATTTACTACATCTGTGATAGCTGTATAAATTCAAACCTCATTTTTTAAAATGATTAATTGGTCTTTAATTAGCATGCATTACCATACTAGTGATATACATCCTAGTTGTGAATGCAAATATAATTCTAATAATTACATAACTAGTTATGCTTTCAAGTGCATAATACATAGTGCAGTGCACACAGCTTCCCTTGCAGAGAAAAATAGCATGTAACACACAGAGAGTAACATTTAAAAAATGCTTAAATTTTCTTTTCAAAATGGACTTGGGTCTAAATCAAGAATTCTTAGGCTTTCTAGAACTCTACTGAAAAATGTATGTGCCATTCTCAAACCCTGATAACACACTCCCACAAGTATTTTTGCTCCTTCTGGCTGGCATGTGCAAGGCCACCTGAGACCACCAGATAGGCTCATTAAGTTGGTCAGTGTCATACCTCAAGCTGATCCCATGAGGATCTAAGGTGGGATTCCTCATCCCAGCTCTCCTGTCAGTGGTGTCCAGGTGACCATACACAGCTTGGCCCATCCAGCTCCCCTGGCTCAAACATTTCTTTAGTTGGTTTGCCATTATGGTCTCTCCTCTCTGGGTCTTCATAATGGCAATGGAAAACTAAAATGTGAGATCCCAGCAGCAGATCTAGCTTTGACAGCAAATAACAAGGGGTTTCACAGCCTCAGCAGAAGGAACTCCTGCAGGTCAGGACTTGTTGCTGACAAGACCACTGTGATAATGTTCAACGCCTTTCCTTCCCTGTCACCAGCAGCTCGTTTTTCAGCAACTTTCTGCAATACGTACATAAACCTCTAGCCCTGTGGAGGCTGTCATTAGCCTGAGCAACTGAACAAGGAGCTGGGAGCTGCACAGGGACGTTTTCAGGGTTACACTGTACATTTGCTTTACAGCTTGGACTCTCAGAGCTGTTTCAGTGCCCAAATCCCAGTAATTTTCAAATGTATGCCCCTACACCTCTAAGTCCTTAAAAATATATATATATATATATAGTCTTTTTTAAAGCACATTAGGCAGCTTAGAAAGGCCTTTACATTGACACCCTTTCTAGGATTAATGAAATGGCCTATATGAGGACTACCACAGGGGCTAGAAGAGGCTCTTCCCTTCGCCAAGATAGCCTTTGTTACATTAGTTGTAAAGCAGCTGCTTCTTTCAAATGCTTAATCGCTTGTGAGGTTCTGGAGGTGCACGACTGAATAGCTCAGCTGAGTAGCTGTGCTGTGACACCTCAAGGACTAAGCAGAGGTAGCACCTTCAAACAGTGTAGTAGGACAACTGCCAAACGTGAGCCAATGTCTCAGCACTTCTCTGGGAGACAAATATTCATACAGGCTCCTTTCCTTTAGTGCTGTGCTAATTCAAAGCAGCAGTGCAGAGAACAACCCTGGGGCCACTGGCAACATAGACTGGGCCAATCAAGCTAATAGCACTCAGTGCTTGTGTTCATCACTTTAACAACATCTAAGAAAAGTCTCTAAAACCCACTTCAAATCCCAGTGGTTCTGTCAGATACTCCCCTACTTTCTTTCTATTTCATGCTACCAACAGGAAGGTAGTTCTGAACTGGTTAGGGAGGGTTGGGGGGAACAGAGAGCTCTTTGGGAAGTGAACATGTCTTCTGCTATTTCTCCCACGCAGGGAAGATGCTGCAGCCCACAGATCACCTGCCTGGACCCTGAAAGAAAAAAGCTGATTATCTCCACTAGCAGAGAATACCCATCTTTTGCCGATCTCTCATCCAACCTATTCAGGGTACAATGTAAAGCTCTTTTTCAGCAGTCAAATCTCCCCTGCCACTGACAGGGAAAACTGCTGGTGTCCCTGCACGTCCTCCCTCTGAGTGCTGAGGAAGGCAGAGAAATGCCAGCCCCGTTTCTACACTTCAGCATAAAAAATCCACCCCCTAATTGGTGGCTATGAAGAAAACCTGTCAGGTCTAATTCTTTACTCTAATACCACCTCCCATCCTTTCTTCCCACAGTCCCACACCTCATATACACATGCTTCTGGCCCTTTTTTTGCCAGGTAGGTATTTCTATATCCACCTGTAGCTTCAGGGTACAGGAACTCTCCTGCAACAATTCACAGGACTAAGCAACAATCCTGCTTCCAAGTCCAGGTACATCTCTTAGGAAGATGAATACGCTCTTTGTGCTTTAATCAAAAGCCTTCAAAATCAAGTTTCTGTACCTAAGGCCAAAGACATGCAGCCTCCTTTCAGCTTCCCCACTGTTAGATGTGAGCTTGCAGATTGGTGAGAGAATGTCCTGGAGCCCCTGGCCTCAGTGCATCCCAGAGCATCCTGCAGTCAATGGGGGCAAAAAGGCTGCATTTGCCAGGCTGACAGAAACAATCCCAAGATGCACATTTTTTCTGAGCTCAGTGACTCCCCACACAGACCTTCCTCTCCACAGAGGAACGCTCCCACAGACCTTTATCTGTATCTCTTTGCTTCCCATCACCAGGAACAAAAAGCCCGAAGCTATTCAGCTGCGCTGACCAGGCTTTCCCTCCCCAGACTCTGCCGGTGAGAGTGATGTTTATCTTTCATTTTCTCCTGTTGAGCCCAGTGCAGAAAAATCCTACTAAAGACAAATCCCCTCTTTTTAAAAATGTTAAATTTTTATGGAAGTAGTTTTTAGTCAAAGATTTGCTGATCACTCATGGCAAATAAGAAAGCCTTGTGCTTGTATTATCTGGTCTCTCTTTTTGACATGCCTTGCTCTTTATCTTGTAGAGGTTACTGAAGTGGCTTCTGTCAGTTATTGCTCAAATGAGCATTTGATTGTGATTGTTCAATGCAGACACACATCTCTGAATCATCACTCCCGGAGTTGTCCTGACACTCATTACCAAATAAATGCCTGACCATCATCATCAGTAGCAAATCCACGAAGGGAAGAATGACAGAAAGTAGGAGTGTTCTTTGTGAGTCCCACACTGGTACTGTACCTGTCACCCAAATGGGAAAAAAGAGATTTCACCCTATTTTGACATGGCTGTGTGAATGCAACTGACTCTGCAAATATCAGCTTACCCTTGGAGATACGTTCCTCACATCAAACCCGCCGCCTGGGGAAGTGTGTGCCAACTAAGTGTCTCTTCTGGAGATGTCTAGACAACAGCAGTGCCCAGAACTATGAATGCCTCCGCTCCCCCCTTCACCAATACTAAGTAAAATTTATATTTAAAGGAAGAATTAACATCGCATGTTTTGAGAGTAAATACATATGAATTATTGCAGACAGTTAAAGCAAAGGCACAAATTCCCATCAGGAAGCAAGGAATAGTTTTATGGTTGTGAAGCTCTGTGAAGCCAGGAACGTGCCCACTGCAATGTGAGCTGATCATATGGCACAGCAGATTATGATGTTCTCTTCATCGTATGTCACGTACCTCAAAAGCTTTTCTGCAAACTGCCATGAGACAAAAAAAAACCCATACTATTAGTGGGGGGAAATAAAATATTCCATTTTCTAGACAAACTGTAGGGGTCTGAGCTCTGGGCTGCCTTCAGTAATAAAAGTATTAGTGTTTTCACATAAATATGCTGGTCTACTCCCAAACTGATTAGTAAAGAATTGCAAATGTACCTAGCTATCTGCAGCCTGCAGAGAAAAAGCTGTGCTCCTAGTGGTTAGTTTTTAAGTCTTTGAGTTTCTCAACACTGATTTTCTGATTGACTAGAAGTTGCCATAAAAATTTAAAAATGGATCCAAACCCCTCTCCAAAAAATAAATTAACAGATGCCTGTGGTTCCTTTATTACTGTTCCTCTCCAGTGCTTCTGTTTATCCTCATCATCTGCAGCTGGCACTGTAACAGGCAGGAGAGAGTCCCTAGGGAAAAAACCTCTCCAGGTCAGCATGACCAGGAGCCAGCAGCAGCTGGTGGCACATGGCCACAGCAGCTCCTCCAGCCACAGTCAGAACAAACCCCTCTGCCCAGGGAGCCTGGCTACCAGCCAAGAGGGGCTCAGACAGCACATCCCTGCAGCAGCCCTGGGTGAGAAAGTGACTGGGGAAAAGCTGTTTGGAGGACACATTCAGGAGTCAAGTAGAGCACATGAAGAAAATCCTCTGCTCTGTTTGATCAAGGCTTTTAAAATCAAGTTCAACACAAATCTAAAGAGAGAAAAGGTCTGATCCAAATGCAATGGAAAAACTCGAACAAAGAGGACTTAATTGCTTTCACTAAAGCCTATGTAAGCACCCACCCAGCTGGAGTTTTCACTGGCTGAAATAGCCTTTCAGCAGCAACATCTGACAGTGATAGAGTCTGACACATACCTCAAATCATTAAGCCAGAGAAACATTAGATTAAAAATATAATAAATGATTCTCAGCTTCCCCAGAGGCACTAAAATCTGTAGGCAAAAGTCAGCTTACAGATAAAACTGGCACTAGTAAAGTCCCTGCCTGGTGCTGCTGGGCTGCTGTATCATCTTTTCTGTGTAACACAGACACCTGCACCGAGTGCCTCTCAAAGGAGTTTAGGAGGAAGAAACCTATAGGAGGAGGGAAATGACTCAGCAGAGGCAAGGGGGTTTGAGTCACACACACACAGCTACCATCCTCACCCCCAGAGCTGTGCCAGGAGTCAAAATGCTACCCAAGAGCTTTCATCACTGCTTTGTGGTGCTCCAAGTCATTACTGCTAGACAAGGTTTAAATAATCCACTGTAAACAGGATGCAGTGCTGCCAGCCCCCTGCTCAGTTCAAATATTCCCAAAGCTGGACACAGCTCTGGTCTAACTTCTGCTCAGAGGAAGGGATACGAGTTCTTGATTTGTTTTTAATCACCAGATTCCTCCAAAGCCCACTGAAACCCAAGAGAAAGCTCCCACTGACTCAAGTGAGTTCTGACCTGGGCACCAACCACGAGGCTTGACTGGGAAGTGGTTTTTTGGAAATAGGAGAGTCCTTGGGCTTCCACTCTTTTCTCACATCTGTCAAGAGTTTTTATATAATTCTTATAAACCCAAGATGAAAAAAACATCTGTTTTCTTATTAATTGTTCCACCAAATGGGAGTTCCCCTCTGCACCATGAAGAGGGCTGCAGCCAGCTGCTCCTCCTGTGGCTGCTCTTATTTATGTAATGCAGAGCATTCACCTGAAGGTAATTTCTCCATGTGGACAGAGAAATATTACAAATCAGAAGATAGAAGGTTTCCAGTATCTGAAGCCCTTTATTAACAAGAGGTTGAGTGATGAAGGCATGCTGAAGGTTTTGCCTACTCCTCTGAGTAGAGTTTAGACTGTAGAAAGAGATGATCCTTCTTTGAGAGAGAAAATCACAGATACAAATGCTATAATTTTTCCATCTGTAGAATGGGGAACTTAATGTGACTACAAGCCTCCACACCTTGAACAAAACCAAATCAACTACCAAAAGCAACACTCTGCTGAGCATGTGACTTCCAGAGCTTCTTCAGCTACAGAAATATAATTCAGATTGCCAAATGAAAGCTGCTGCTGTCCCTGGCAATGCCCCGTGCTCTTCAGGTCAGATCTCTGCCAGCTGCTTGGCACCATCACCACAGTGCACAGGGCTGTGCAGATGCTGTGTTTGTTGTATCACAACAAAAACCTCTCCCAGAGTCTGTACTGTTGCCTTTGTACTCACATGCATGCTGAAGAAGGATGATTTTTTTAGGTACATTTCTTTTAGATGAGTGAGAAAGAGTTCAAATCTAAGTGTAACAGTGGTTTGAGTTTTCATGGGGAATTACTTGGGGTTATTAACATGTTGTTTGTTCTTTTTATTCTGATGTAAAATGATCTCTTCTCAAATGCTCTAACACAAGGAGGAAATGCTAAAAAAAATGCCAAAGCCCTTACTGATCAAAGTCTCTATAATAGACCACAATTTACACTTTTACTCTGCTGCAAAAATGAAGGACAAAGCCTTTGATACCCTGTCTTTCCTTGTGGCCCAATACAGTCCTTGCCAAGTATAATCTTCAGTACTGAATATCTCGGGCTTATTGCAGCACTCTGAAGAAGCTTTGACAGCATTGGACTTAAGAGAGATGAGTAGATTTTCAGGATTCACATCTATTACACTTGCAGTTATATGGAACTGGACTCGGTAGCTCTGATGGTGCCTCCCTATAGTAAACCTGCAGCATACCTCCAAAAGCATCTCCAAGCACTACCACCACCACCAGATCCTCCACGAGTGCAAATCCACATGGCATCTCAGACCTTACACTGCTGGTGATGCTGTTCTTCACATGTGGCAGCAGGAACAAGCGAGCAATGCACCCGCTCATGGGTGCTGTGATTAAGAGGTACAAAAGCAAGTCCCTCTTGTGTTCTTTGTATCTGGGGAAGCTTTTAAAAACACACTCAACTACATTCCTGAAATAATGCTGCCTGAAACCTGTCTTCATTAAAGATCTTGGAGAGGGTTTGGATTCACTCCAGTGACTCCTCCAGTACTAAAACATTTGCCTCTTAAACATCCGAGCGGGGAGAGGGAGCTCAAACTTAATTTAAAGTATACATGTAAATTTAAATTTAAGGATATATTCAACTTTATAACACAGATGTAAACATTAACAATAAGATTTTGGAAGTGGTGGATCAAATTTGCTTTTGCTTATAGCTTTGCACATCAGGACTCCTCCACTGGGATCAGAGGGTTATACTGTGCACAGCCCAGAGTTTTAAATCATCTTTTGCACCTGAGTGATGACTCTGGTTCAGAACCAATTTCAAAGAGAGATGAAGACCTATGCATATTATTGCTGAGCATAAATATTGTTCCAATGAGGTTCAGTTGCCAAGATGCAGAGATTATATATTGGTGTGTTCGTAAACTGAGAAAAGGCTCTGTATGGTGCACTACTGAGTTAAGCCATGCAGCCAAATCAGACTCTGGGTATCCCACGGGATATTATGCTGCACTTGCTTTTGATACCTCATTGTCATCCACTTCCACTACAACATTACATTCTATTTACAGGCTCTAAACTAACATATGATAACTTTAAGCCTCTAAATTTAGGATTAAGAAATGAATGTATGGCTCTCATCTGGGAGCACGTGTTTGAGATCTAATGAACCTCACTCTTGGGATTCTCCAGAGCCGTCTCAATCTCTGCCTTTCTCAGATGGATGATGTATCAAGACCTCTCTGAACTTGGCAAAAGCTAAAATACTTTCCTGATGCTTTGCCAAGTGATCAGTTAAGTCTTTTCACTTCCTGATGAGTAGGAATCCAATATGAAGAGCATTGGCCACATGATGACAGGGAAGAAGAACATCACAAGAAACAGCAATGCTCACCTGGCCAGGCATAGCTAGCACAACTACAAGCAATCCCATCCAAAGGCTGGATCTGTGCACCACGGCACCACTACACTCACAGCTGACGCATGCCGAGAAGGATGCAAAGGCAGCATTTCACACATTCCCTACTCTGAACTGCAAAATACACTCTCAGCAATAAAATCCCACCTGGAAGGTGCTGGAGGAGGACAACCGGCTTGCAGCGAAAATCTCTAACAGGAAGCCTCTGCTTCCAAACACTCACTGCCTCCCTTTTGCCTGGCCAGCACTTAGTTTTGAAGCCTGTCACAGCTGAATGGAGCACTGAGAGCTGCCTCTCCATTTGCCAAGACAACAGCTTTCAGCTGCCCACCATATATACTCTGACCTTCATAATCAAACAAAGGAGTAACAGCTATTCATGGAGCAAACCAAGGGGTTTATAAAAAAAGACATTGGACATGGCTACTCAAACAGCCCTCAACATAAAACTGCTGTTATCTACTTCCTCATAAGCAGGCAATTTTCTCAGGGAATTCTAAAATTAGGCATTGAGCACCTGAAAAAAAAAAGTATCCTCTTCAAAGCAGACAATAAAATGCCAAAATGGAGCTTTCTTTTAAGATGGCTGGGTATGTTTTTGTGCATTAGCACGAATGCCTCCAGAGGGGATATTTTGCACATGAAGTACATTATTAATCACTTTCATATCAATAGCTTTTAGAATATTACAAGAAAAAAAACACATGGGGATTAACAGATTTTGAGGTTCATAAAAGACAATCTGATCCTTGATGACTTGGGTTTTGTGTGCAACATGTCCCTGAGGACCTATTCTGACAGTAATTCTGCACTGAGCTTCATATTTCTATTTGATTAAAATACATCTTCCAAAAAGGCACTTGCAGTCCTTACTCAGACATCTGGAGAAATGGAAAATTCACCACTTCTTCTGGTAGCTTGTCGCCCACACTGCTGAAAAATGTGTGTCTTGTGTACACAGACAAACAGGAAACATCAGTATTCCGGACTCCTGCATCACCTCCTTTTTAATTCTGATTGATCACAGTTGTCATATGCTCCAGGCCCAATGCCACCAGACATCGAGTGCTGTGGCAGTTCTTGCGGGGGTGCAGAAGAGAGTTGGTGCACAGCAAGAGCGGAGTATTGGAGGGGAGAAGCGCCTCTTGCTCAGAGAACAGGCTTTGCTTTGCTGCAGAATGACTTCAGGCAGCAAACTATGTTTTAAGAGTTTAATGGGAGTAAGTTCCCATGGATACACGTGAGTATCTCACATGGGTAAGAAAACAAGTGTCTCAAGGACTCACTCACTAAAGCTTAACGTTGCTCAATTAAACATTCTTCTGCTGGAAAGAAGAAAGGGAAATTGAAATTAGGTATTTACTAAATAGATTAAGTAATCCTCTGTTCAGAAGAAGGTATTGCTCTGCTTATCTCTAATCAGGTAACACAGCAGACAACAAAATATCTATTCTGTTCTCTTTTGGCCCTCTATCCTGGACATTAAGTGAAGACAAAAATATCAGCGCAGCTAACTGCTTCAAAACAAAAAGGAGACAGGACTGTAAAAGTCATGAGCAACCTAATTCTCAGGGATGATCTATTTATGCCAAATTGGGAGCTTACTTGAAGTCTGTGGCAGTCAATCCCCTTGATTGCCATGCAGGCAGGATTTGGCCCCAATAAAGTATCCGCCTGCATTCCCAGCTGCTGGGTCCAGCTGCCGCGAAGGAATGCAGGGCTGCTGAGGGTGCTGGCATGGGACTGAGTCCGAACTTCCAGTGAAAAAATATTTCCATCTCAGTGCTTGGATCTAAACTTTGTCAGTGCAATGGCTGAATGTGATAAAGCAAATCCCTGTCTGACAATAATTCAATTTAGATTTTTTTTGCTCACCAGCATTCAAATCGTGTTTGGGCCAGCTACTTATTGAATGTAGCCTTAAGCAGTCAGAGAGCTTTGGAAAGAGACACGTACATTCATGAGCAGTACTGGGGAGGAAAGCAGAGTTACCTGTGTGCATTTAACTTCACAGCAAATTACAACCGGGGATTCAATATTTTTACAGGGATGAACCCTGTTACTATGAGTCAACAAGAGTTTTACCACTTTGTAGCATGCCACAGAGAATTAGATGGAAGTTTTCACAAAAGCACTTTGAGGAGGGATTAGAACAAGCAAATAAACACGTAACAGTCATTTTAGCACTCTGGATGCAAGGAGAAATGTTTGAAGGCATAAAAGCCATTTAATTCCTATTGGAAATCAATGTGAGCTGGGAAAATATAGCACTCCTGCACCACTGGAAAGCTGTCCTTTGACTATGAATTGCCTTAATCTCTGCTTTCTCTGAAATAAGATCGAAATGTAAGGTGCTCATTGATTTTGCAACTGTCCCCAGATTTCCTATCTAACTGTTTGGGAAAATTGTCTCTGAAAACCTCTGTACTTGAAGCTCTTCAGGTGAATCCACTGTCACTAAAGCACAAATTTAAATTGTACTAAAACATTTCCATGCTTTTCAGAGTAAAATTCAATATACAAGCTATTCCCACCAAAAAAAAAAAAAAAAAAAAAAGGAGGCTATTTCAGCCCCGGTTTTGTATCCACCTCCACCTATCTCCGAACATATCTTAAACACGATGTGCTGAGGGCTATGTCGGACTCTCCCTACTGCCCACAGAGACTTCTTTGACTGATGACTTGAAACGAAGCAAGTCCTATCGCCAGCGATGCCAACCCGGCAGAGAAAAGCCACGTTACAGAACAGCGACCAGAAAAACTTTTCGGAAGCTCCCACAGCCTCCATCTGCCTGGCGGGTTTGGGTTCGCGGAGGACACGGAGCTCCCACGTTTGCTCCCAGCTCTGGTCCCCGCCGGGGTGCCCGGCGGGGCTGAGCGCGGCTCGGCGGACACTGCGGCCACACGCTGCCTCTCCCCGCTCGCTCCGGACCCCGCCGCCCCGGCTCCGGCTGCCGCGGGGGCCCCGCACAGAGCCGCCTCCTCCGGGACGGCACCTGCCCGACAGCTCTGTGCTGCCGGCCCCGCACCGGGCGGGGGGCGCGGGAAGGATCACGGTGGCGGAGGGGGTCCCCGTTCCCCCTCCGGAGGCGGAGGGAGCCCCGGCAGGGAGGGGGGTCGGCGGCAGCCCTCCCCCCGCGGGCAACCCCGCGGGCGGCCCGGCACCGCCCTGCCGCCCGCGGGGGGGCGGAGCGGCCGCCGGCGGGGCCAGGAGCTCCGGGGCCGGGTGCGACGCTGCAGGGCCGCCGCCGCCGCCCATGGAGCCCAACGGGACGGCGGCGGCGGGGGGCAACGCCTCGGCGGCGGGGGCGGTGGCGGCGGGCGGCAGCGGTGGTCCCCCCGGGAGCGGCCCCCTCCTCATCCCCTCGGCCTTCGGGACGGTGCTGTCGGTGATGTACGTGGCAGGGGTGGCCGGTAACGTCTACACGCTGGTGGTGATGTGCCACTCGGCGCGCTGCACCGCCCCCATGTATAGCTCCATCGTCAGCCTGGCCCTGGCCGACCTGCTCTACCTCTCCACCATCCCCTTCATCGTCTGCACCTACCTGGCCCAAGACTGGTACTTCGGGGACCTGGGGTGCCGCATCCTGCTCAGCCTGGACCTGCTCACCATGCACGCCAGCATCTTCACCCTCACCCTCATGTGCACCGAGCGCTACTTGGCCGTCACCCGGCCCCTGGACACACTGAAGCGGTCACGAGGCTACCGGAAGGTCACAGCGGGGGCTGTCTGGTCAGTCTCACTGCTCCTTACTTTGCCTATGATGCTGATGGTCACCCTTACCGAGGGGAGCAAGGCAGAGGGCAAAGTGAAGAGGATATGTGCGCCCACCTGGAGCATGGACGCCTACCGGACCTACCTGACAGTGCTCTTCAGCACCAGCATCATGGCCCCAGGAATCATCATTGGCTTCCTCTACACGCGCCTGGCCAGGACCTACTTGGAGTCGCAGAGGAATCCCCCCCACAAGGAGAAGAGTAAGAGGTCCCCACGGCAGAAGGTCCTCATCATGATTTTCAGCATTGTGCTGGTCTTCTGGGCCTGCTTCCTGCCTTTCTGGATCTGGCAGCTGGTGCGACTCTACAGCAACTCCCTGCAGCTCACCACACAAACCCAAAAGTGCATTAACTACCTGGTGACCTGCCTGACCTACAGCAACAGCTGCATCAACCCCTTCCTCTACACCCTGCTCACCAAAAACTACCGGGAATATCTGCGCAACAGGCACCGCAACTTCTACAGGTTCACATCCTCCTTTCGCAAGAGAGGCTCCAACCTGCAGTGCTCCTGGGGACGGTCCATGTCCTCCAGCAACCAGTATGACTACAGCTCAGAAGCTGTGGGCATGGCCACGCTGAAGGACAAGTGAGGAAGAGGAGGTGCTCTGGAGACACCAGGACCAGCAGAGCATCTGGCCAAGGTAGGGCTTTGGGACCCCTTAGCCCTGAAGGGTCCTAAAACTCATGGTCACTTCAGTTAGGGACAAGAAGTTGCATGAACCCATTTACTAGGAGATGCCTCTAAATTTCCACCTGGCTTAGGGCTGTCAGGGGGTTCTGCTAGGAGCCAGCAGCCGTCCAGGACAAATCCTTCAGGGTTTTGGGTGTAGAAGATGAGGTGGATACTTTGTCCGGTCCTGACACTAACGCCATGCTTTGCTGAGTTTTGCCCAGTTCCAGCTCTGCTCTGTTTCTCAGAGCTATCTTCAGGCTACAGCTGGGTCAGATCTGCAAAAGTCTGAAATGGTCCTGGTATTGCTTAAGTTAGCTGCAAGTGCTGGATTTGCCCTGTATATTACTGTTGTCTGTTGCTGGAGTGTGTAGAGACCTTTAAGCCCCTTTTCCTATTTCCTGTTCCATTATAGTACACTACAGTTTCATCGAGCTTATAGTCTCTATTATAAAATTAATTGCAGCAGCACTTCAAACTCCAAGCATTCAAAACCCACAAGGTAAGCTGTCAGAAACCACAGGATTATCTAAAAACAGCTTGTAAGTTTTTAAGGTTTCTACACAAGGTGATTTGAATTTGCCACTTTTTTTTTTTTTTTTTTTTTTTTTAACTTGGTCCCTTTCTCAACAGTCCACAGGGCTTGAAAAACTGAAAATCTACTTTGGGAAGAAATAACAGTGTCTTATAATCCTATCACTCAAAGACCTGTGGCTCAAAAAAAAAAAAAGACTGAATCCTATTATCATGCTACTCATCATAGAAGGGACAAATTTATTCAAGACATTTCATCAAAAGTATTTTGCCTCAATGTATTCTGTTCATTTTCTCCCCACTTAGCATCTTGTAGGAAATCTTCACCACAGAGACCAGAGATGCCTGTAAGCATCTAAACAATTGTAAAACTTTGGTTTATAAAATAAATGCTAATTAAAGAGTGGACCATCATCAGATTTCCTCTTGCATGGTCTCTGCACCCAGCTCAGGGGGGTGGCTCTGAACCAAGGGAGAGGCACTGAACATGGGGAGGAAGTTGGGTCCAATATTCCTCTTGTAAAGCACAACGTAAGTTGTATGAACTATTGTCAGCAGCTAGTGATGCCGAGGGACTTCTGAAAAAGCAGACAAGTTGCTTAAGGAGCTGTCATTTCCAATTTCTTATGGCATAATCTGATCCCATTGATTTGAGAGGAGACCCAGTCCTGCCCTGCAGTGTTACTGGGTTACCTTAAGGTACCAAACTTTGGGTACATTTGTTTTAAAGCAGAGACATGAAGTGCCCACACTGCAGCCAGGGATGGGGAGCAGAGAACACAGCAACATGCTGAATTTTACACACTTAACTAATGGCAGAGAAATAAACCCTTCAGGGCATGTGTTGCACAAAGACCAGAGAAGCACTTTCCTGGGCTAGGAGTTAGTAATTATTCTTATAGATGCAGTTGTTGAGGTACTTTTTGGGGAAAAGGGAATAAGTAACTCACCTCCGAATTGCTTGTGTTGCTTTAAACCACGGGACTGTCTAAGAAACACTGGTGACCCCTTTGTTGTGTTCCAGTATTGTGTAGATGACCAAGCTGGGCAGTATGATTAGACCTAATGGTGCCCAATTCCTTATGAAACAGGGGGACTAATACACAGCTTATGTTGGGAATGGGCAGTGAGTGCTGGCTTCCATGTTTTTTAGGAACAGCTTTTCAGGAACATCTCATTTTTTAATTATTCATTTTGAAGTCATTGTTACTTTTCCTTTGCTTCCCATTTCTGGGGCTAGACGTCACTCCCATATAAGAATAACAAAGATAAGACTTAACTCAAAAGGTGCTGTGGGAAGGCTGGATACATGTGTCATCTGTGAGGTGTGCTGTGCCATCCTGCTCTCAGGCACATGTCATTTACCCACCTCTGAGAATAAAAAAAAATATTTCCTTATGGCTATAGAAAGAAAAACTCACTCTTATTTGGATCCTGACCTGTGCTGGTGCATCTTGATTTCCACAGCTTGGCCTGAAGAGAAGGTCCTTGGAAGGCCACTGACCAACTTACAGCGTTACAAGGCTACTATAGGATGGGTGAAATACCATGAATAAATAGTTGCAAGGCATAGTGTATATCTATTAACAGGTAGGTAAGGGGAAGCAGGTGACTTAAAAAAGAGTATTAGGGAATACAATTTCTCATTTAAAAAAAAAAAAACAAAACCCACAAACACACTAAAACATCTAAAACATAGTCTAAAAACATAGTTATTAGTAAGAAGGGGAAGCTGAAAAGAAAGAGAAAAGAGGATGAAAATGCAGAGCAGACGAGATCTACACTCATAATTTAACATGGGGATGATTAAACAGAAGATTTTGACTTGGGGTACACTTCCCAAGATGTCCCATCAGCCCGCAGAAGGGATTCTGCTGCTCTTTTCAGGGTCATGAATGGTGTGTAGGGGATATGCTTTCTGTGCTGTGTGGTCAGAGCATTAAATATCAAACGGTTGATAGAGGAGCATCCAAATGATATGTAAAATATTGGCTGTCACTCATCAGGGTTTTCAGTCAGTATGTGCTTCAGTCCAGTCCCATCCCAGCTCTGCTCCTCTCTTCTATCAGGCTCTGACAAACCCGTATGAGGTTACTCAAACAAGAGAACCAGTAAATTTGATGACAGGCACAAAGCATGTCCTCGGGGCAAAGGAGAGCCTGTTTAACACACAAAACTGGCCAGCAATCAGAAGATGCTGCTGTGCGTGATGAATGATGGCTCTTCACAGTGTAGGAAGCACCACATGGTGCAGGCCTTTGCAAACATCACTCCTCAGGAGCCTCTTGTACTCCCAGGGATCAGAGCTCAATTTAAGAGATGCATTACATAAACCACATCCCTCTTATTGTCCCATCGGACCAGTTAAACTGCCAAAACTCAGAAGGTTTGACCCGCTTCATAAATATCCTGCAAGAGCAGATGTTTTAACAGAGTTCCTGGGCAAGCCTTGACTCTGCTGGGTGTGCTCATGTTTTAGAAATGAGGAGACAGTCTTCATATATCTTACTTTTACAACAAAACCAAATTAATCTTGGCTTTGGAAAGGGATTGCTGCTGCCTGTCTATAGTACAGAGTCCTGTCTGGGGCTGATGCAACCTTTAAGTTCCCTATAAGGGGAACACCCATAAGGGGTAGCTGTGCCTGCAGATCACCCAGAGCATTGTGGGGAGGATTTGGTAGGATCTCAGTATTCATAAGCACATCTCCCTGCAGTCAGCACAGGTTGTGCAAAACTGTTGTAAGGCAGCTTGTGCTATTTCTGACACGAGGAAGAGATATCACCTGTCCTCAACACCAAAAAGGATGAGTCAGGATGGCCAAAATTATGAGATTAAACCCACACCTTTTCTCCACAACCACAGAGGCTGCAAAAGTATATGAAAATTGAGAGAGAGACAAACCTGATGATGGGACTTGGCAAACTCTAAGTAACTTGTCTCCTCACTTATGGTAAATCTAAAGCATGTCAGGCCGGGGCTGAAATAACAACAGGAAAGTTAGTCAGTCTGTAACTGAGCAAAATATGGGGATTTCCTTGAAAACAATTTTACTTCAGTTATTGTACATTCCAAGAAGGCAAGTTCTGTGCTCTGGGATCATTTATCATACCCAAATCACTGTAATCCTGTGGTTCATAATTATTTTACTTTTTTTTTATATTATTGTAAATGAAATTTTGCTGCAGTCTCAATGACTCACCCAGTTCTTCAGCAAAGGGGGAAATGGTAATTTTAGGGAAAGTAACAGCATTTTTATTGTTGGACCAGAGGTTGTCACTGCAAAACTCCACACGTGCTTTACAAGAAAGAAAATAGTTTAAACCCTAGAAATTCTTTTCCAACACCCCTTACAGTTTAGGTTTTCATGAAAACAAAACAAAACAAAACAAAACCCACAAAACAACCCAGACTGCAAAAGAAACCCAGTTTCATCCTGAGTGCTTTTTCCTTCCTTTAATCTAAGGTAGTATCTGCTGCAGCAGTGGCAATTTTTCCACTTACACTTGAAAAGAAAAATCACCAGTCCTTTGTGGGGCAAGCGAGAATGGTTGTTAAGACACAGGAGAATCCATTTGAACCTTATGGAACTTTTGCAGACTTTATCTTCAGTCACACATTTTTAATCAGCTTTTTCCTCACCTTTTAAAACCAAATTTGCAATAAATGATCAAAAATCCCACATTACAATTTACTCATGAGCATGAGCAACTCATTAACATTTTAACTCCTATTTTAGCAATCTTTTTTGGTGCATAATGTGTGATTGAATACCAGGGAAGCCAATGAAATCACCTCTTTTTCACAAGCAGTGTGTACCTTCTGCAGTACAAAACGCACGGCTCGCTACACGGTGGCATTAACCGAGGAGAACGGGCAGGATGACTCAATTCATAACATGTTCCCTCATCAGCACGATGAGAGAAGGTGCATAAACTCATCTCTGAGCCCAGCCCTCAAGCCGTGGGAGTGGATAACACAGCACCTGAGAAATCCCAAAGGCAGCCCCTGAAAAGTGATGTCTTCACTGGGAAGTTTGGCCGTTTTGGGCATGCTCGGCTCGGTTCCTCCCGTCATATTTCAGAGTCCCTCTGGGGGCAGCAGCAATCTTCCAGCCTGAGGTCTCGGGAAGAAAATCTGCTTTTAATTTAGGCTTTAAAACGTAGCGGTTGAAGGGAATCAGGGCACAACCTGCCTATATAACAGCATTTCACTTCTTTAAAGGATGACATTACAACAGCTGAAGGGGAGAAGCCTGATGCGAAGAGGAAGCCCACCTCCAAGTGCTGACTTCCCCCTCCCACATTTCTTTCTACACCAAACCCAGACCAACTTTATTCTTGTCATTTTGCACAGCATCCTCACTGCCGGCACCCACAGAAACACCCAGAGCTGGTGACTAACCACAGTCTGGGAGTTTTTTCCTTATAATGTTGGTTGTTGCTGTTAGATTCAAGTCTTTCTGGGGAGTAGGAGAGACATTGAGTACACTGCTGTGGCTTACAAGAAATGCATTGTGTTCAGAATAGTAGCCACAGCTTCACAGGATGCAAGTACCCTTGCAGCCCTTACTGTTCTGTGATTCTGCTTAGGAATCCAGTTTTCTGCCCACCCTGAGCGCCTAGCATGGTATATATCACCTTTGGGGGAGATTAACTTCATTTTTGAAACCTGCTGCTTTTTAATGGTTAAAACTGAGCTTCATGATCTGTGTCCCCAACTAGAGAAAAAATGTGGCAACATCTTCGCTTTTTTCCCCACCCAAAAAAAGGACAATTGAGAGAGGAAAGGAAGAAATTAATCTTGAAGAATTCTTCTGGCATTTGGGCTCTGGCATTTCTGGTTCTCTCCATTTATAATTTAGATTTTAATTTAAATGAAACATTTTTGTAAACACTAGGAATGCTTCAATAGTGAGAAACAAGGCAAAGAATTAAGAAGCGTTCATATAATTTATTGGAAAAGACTAAAATTCAATGTTGCGGAAGATCCCACCCAAACCTCTTCACCAAGATATCTGGAGGGAAGGCAGCAAATAAGTTTTCACAAAATCAAACCATTCAGCAACATTAGCCATGCTTGGCAAAGATGCAGTTCTAAAACCAAAGCAGTGCTAATGCTGGAGAAGTAAAACCTGCAAGGTTTGTTTCAGCTTATTTAGGCCAGTGTCTCACCAAGACTTCGTCGGCCTTTTCTTGCATGTTCCCATTAGGATCATGAATTCAACTCCTGAATTCTTAACTAAAACCAAACACAATTTCATCCAAACAAAGCAAGGGAGATTCCTGAAGCTAAATGCAGTGTGTCCATAAACACAGCCTTTTGGAGACAGGCACGGCTTCATGCATGTGCTCCTGCAAACCTCACTGGGGACAGCCATCAAATTCACAAAACTTCTACGCTTTTTATGTTTCTTTTAAATATCAGATTGACATTTGAGAACCACAAGGCTGGCTCTTGCAAGAAGCCTCCCAGGAAAAGGAACTACATAGCAGTTACTTCTCAGGCTGCACTGAATTTACCTTTCAAAAATCTGTCAGGATAGAGAAGGTAAATTAACTGTAATGTAGTGAGGATAAAAGGGGTGAGACAGCAGCATTCTTAAAGACACACTTAGAGATGGCACCTAAACTTTCAGGGATGTGCAGGTCCCATCAGACAAGTTGCACATGGCAGTAGGCAGCACCAGCTCCTGCAGCACCCTTGCTCTGGGAAGTGTGGGCTGACAGCCAGCTCCCAGCACTACACTACTCAAAATCCCAGTAACCCCACAGATTTAAATTTAATTTCTCCTTTAACACATATATTTTTTTTTTTTTTTTCTTTCATTTAACACTATAGAAGGGAACATCTTACAGGAACAATACTGTTGTGAAATCAGCTGGAGCTCTAGTTACCTTTAGCCACCACATTTGGGAAACAGCTTTCTGCCCCTGGGCAGTGTTCAGATGAAGTAGCAGTAGCAGGAAGACGTGGGGAGCCTGCAGCACCCACCTGCATCGCACATCATGCCTCGCGGTAGCAGCAGTTATCTGGTCCTGCTCAAGTGTATGTATTTATCTTCTTCCATACCATCTGCATCTCTGTTGGAGACGCACAAACCATTCATCCCCAAAGCACTAGTGCTATTGATAAGTAACCCAGGGGCCTCGAGCAAGATAACTAATAAAAACCAGAAGAGACTTACAAGGGTTTTGATGCTAGAGACGCTTATCGAAGCAGCACCCACCATCAGAACTGAAGAGAAAGATTAACTGAAATGGGGGAAGTCAGAACTCCTAGCTTCACCTACCAAATCACCACTGCCTTGCAGAGAAGTTGTTTATTCCTGTGACACTGGTCAGTAATTGCCTAGAAAACAGCAGTGCTATGTCCATCCTCTTCACAAGTGATTTAAGATGTGGCTGATGGGTGAGAAATGGTTCCCTCTTGCTCGGATGAGAAGTGCCACATACAAAAAGGAAAAGCTCTCCTTGTAGGGATAACTTAGGCTTTAAGTTTGCTATTAATGGTCAAATGGAGGAAATGTTTCTGTACCAGAACTTCTCTCATTTGGATGAACGGCAGCCAGGTGGTGAAGATGATGATGTAGCCTACTGCACTGGCAGGTCTTCTCAACTGGCTTTGCTGGGACTGTGGCTGAAATGAGCATCCTGATGAAAGCATCACCGTTTCAGTGCATCAGTACCCTCTCTGAAAATCCTGCTTGGGTGAGAAACAACACCAGGAGATATGGTAGGGAAGCAAAATCCTCTTTACCTCCTAGGGGAGCCTCTTCTTCCCCACATTATGGGTTGGGAGCCCAGGGGACAGTAGAGGTAGAGACCAGGGCGTCGCTCCCAGGCAGAGTCAGTGCCACAGCCTGCTCTAACAGCAGGACCATGGTGCAGAGGAGGCTGAACAGAAATAATTATCCCAGCACTCATCACTGCTTGCTAAACAAGGCAGAGCTTCCCTGTCATTTTGTTGCTGGCATCTTTTTATAATGATTAAATCTGTCGAGTAACCTCCACCTGCCTGAGGCACAGCACGAGTAATTCCCAACAACAGAAGCAGAGGAAATAGCAACTGAGTAACTTTGCTTGGCTGCTTTCATGTGTGTGTTCATTTTAATACAAAAGCGAGTTTATTATGATAAACATCTCTCAAACCTCAAAGTGCTGCCTTGACCTTTGCAGCAGCTTCTCTTAGGCAGGATGAGAAAGTGAAGCTCTGAAGCCTATGGTGCCCAGTGTTAGGGGAAAAGCTCCTTCCACACCTGTTTTAAATAGGAGGGGACCACAGTGGAGGGATGGGCACAGAGCTGGAGCATCGCTTGGTCTTTTGCCTTTGTTCATAAAAGTGAATATTTTCTCTACCAGGAATTGTGTGCCCTGGGTATTCAATATCTATCTAAAAAAAATCAAAACAAAACAACCAAAACCTGTAATAAATTTTGAGTTTAGTCCAATAAAAGACAAGAAAAAACTTTAAAACTTCATGGCCTCAGGAAACTGTTTGTGCCCCCCTCGATTCTTGTCCTTGTGTTCACAGCCCCAGAGGGGCCTCATGGAAGCAGGATGAGGGTGGCCTTGGGTGCAGGGAGAAGGGCTTCAACAGCTACACTACCTGCAGAACACAGAAGTGAAATAGTTGATGTGTCACACTGAATTACTCATTAATCTTAATGAGAGCATGGAGAAATTGCTTTAGGCTGAAAGGAGGCTCAGGAAAGCAATACCACATCAGCTCCATGCTACTTGGCATGGAAATAGGGTGGGGAAGAGACAGGTACCCCGAGGGAGCTCTGGAGGAGAGCACATGCCCAGGCACCAGCAGTTGCCAGACACTTACTCCTGGAATCTTACCTACCGTCAGGACCTCAGTGCAGAACCAGTGTTTGATCTGACAGCCATGTGCCCTGTTCAAGTCACAGCTTGACTTCCTTGAAGATCCTCCTCTCTTCTTGCCCTGTTTACTGTGCTCGCACACAAACGTGGTACAGGAGCCCCCAAACTCCACTCCAAGTGCCAAGTGCTCAAGATGCAGGGTGAGGGGTTACAGAGGCAGTGTGGGGCAACAGGAGCAGGGTGGCTCTGATAGTGCCAGGACATGTAAAGAGAGAGAAGCTCACTGGCATGAGCACATTAGCTTAGATCTCAAAAAAAGCATCAAAGCAGCATCTTCAATAGGCATGTTTGTCTTCTGTCATATTCATCAGTAAATGTTTATCTCTGAGAGCTATGAGGCATGTGTTTCAGACTCAGTCTGTGGAGGGTCTATGTATAATTACAGACTTTGTCCCAGGACCAAAGTGTGCATTGCCATTGTCCTCCATAGACGGAAACTCCTGCCTGTGTTGAAGAGAGCTTTTATGGAAAGATCATGGATCAAATGTGACTGTTTAGGTTATTTGTTCATAGAAATATGTGCTTGTTTTTAGCATGTTACTATCTTTGCCATTCTTATTTTAATCTTAAACTTTTTTTCCCCATCTCTGCACATTCAGTCCTTTCTTTGGGTTACATTTCCTTCTACAGCAACAAGTTGCAGCCTTTCCCAAGGGCTCTGCTTCCACCCTCACTTTCTCTGTTGCTAAAACCACCACCATTAGACTCTAACATCACAGTGAAAGTTTCAAGGCCTTGGGGAAATTTTATACCTCTTGAATTTCAAATCTGTGGTTTCAGTTTGTCTGCAGAGAAGACAGAAGTCTCTGTTGATTTCCAGAAGCTAATCAAAAAGCCAGCATGTTTCTGCAAGCACAACTGCTATAAACAAATCCTTCAACCACATTAGAGAAGTTACATCTGCATACCTAGGAGCTTGATTTGACAAGTGTCTCCTTCAGTGTTGCTCCAGCTCAAACCTCCTCTGTCCCCTCCTTTGGGCTGGTACTGCTGTTTTTGTAGCCTTGTGGTTTTAAAGGATTAAGCCGTTTTAGTTTGTAGGGCTGTTTTGGGTTTGTTTTCTTTCCCAATCAAGCGAAAAATAATTATTCTTGTCCCAGTCACATTCATCACCCACCCCCAGGCAGATGTACTGTTACAACTGACGGGCCATGAAAAGAAGAGCTTAAGAAACAACATCTTTAAATCAGTTTTGAAAATAATGGAGGAGAAGCTTCAATGCACTTGAGCTTGTTCTTGTTCGAATATCACTCAGATCGGTAAATGGCTGAATTCGCCACCCAACTTCTTTTACCCTGTTGCTACTACAAATATCTACGAGACCTGTGTTCTCAGATGATTTGGGCTTTACCTTCTGTTTTCTGCTTTCTAGTCAGTAAGGCCATGGCTTCCCTCTCAAGAGGTGCACATTAGCCCACAGGGAGGCTTCATAAAGCCTTCTGAAGCAGAATGACCATCAGGAACCCTCATATCTTTGCCAGAGCATCCATGAAAACATAGTTTAGCAGCTTCAATCCACACAATTTTCACAATGGATCTTCAGTTAGGAAGGGACATACTTGTAGCTCAGCATAGGGGAGCAGTTTTCCTTACACTGCCTCAGAACCTGTGGGTTTTTTTCCTGTTCAGCTTTTAATTACTGAACTCCCACTTCATGGACTTCATTTCCCCGCACATTAACAGCTGGTGGTTTTGGAGGTTGCAGTTGGCGAGGGCAGTGCCTGGAATGGATAGTAATTACTTGCTGAGCTCTTTATAATTGTGCAGTTATTGAATAATTTTGAAAGGCAAGCAGGAGGAATATTTGGTTAATTAAGAGCTCAGTTAATCATTGCTAAAAATAGCCTTCTACCACAGTGCTCACCTTCTGTGGCTTTGAAAGCCTTTGCTCGCCCACTCATCCAGGGAAAGCAGGAACACTTGCTCTCTGGTTTGTGACTTCACTCATGGAGATGGTGCTTGCTCTTCACCTCCTGATGTCATGGTTTTGATCCTTATCCCTACTAGCTCCAAGTTTGGCTTTGTGGGCATTAAGATCACTCTGAAGCTGCCATTGGTGTCCAGTGGTATGTTTAATTAGAAACAACTCACCTGGAACCACTCAGGCACTTCCGGGACCAAATCCTCATCCGATGAACAAAAGTGACATTACAGACAAAACAGCAAAGTATGAGCCCAGGAACAGGAGAAAAGCTTTTGAGCCTCTGTGATTTTTCTGTAGCAGCTGAACTAACACAGTTGCTGGACACACATTTCTACTGCTTGAGGCTTTTGATAATTTAAGGCATAGGAAGCAAGTTTATCAACCAGAGGGTGTTAACTTCTAGGGGCTCTGGGGAGTCTGCAAGGCAGTGCTCAAGGCAAAAAAGTCAATGCAGCTTATTGTCATGTTTTTACTGTTGCACCAAGAATGCCAAGTCTCTGTATGAGAACTCAGACAGGCTTGTAACTGAAAGGATTTTGAGGACTTTCTGGCAGAGTTTTGAGGGAAGGACTTAAGCAGGAAGTAGCGTTTGACTCAAGATGAGTACAGCTTAACTGTAAACAATTAGTGAATGGATTTTAAATAATTATTTTGCTCTGGGCTTTTATCTTAGTTTAATTTAACACATGATATTCTTCATGGGCAGTATCAGTCAGGTGTAATAACCACTGCAGATGTGCCCAGGGGATTTGGCTGTTGGCTGGCACAAGCTAATGAAAAGGGTACCCCCCTCACAGTGTGGGAAGTCAACCACAGATGTTCAGAAATGAGAAAAAAAAGTAAAAGCAAAGCCTTGAAATCCTTGCTGACCACAGACAGATTTATCCCTTTTGCACTTCCAGGGTGGAAAAATATTTAGAGGCTACGTGGGCTAATGGCTCCTCTGAGCTTGCCTGGAGTACACACTAAAAGAGGAGGAAGAGTCTGTACTGAACCTCATCCTTCACAATATGCTTCAGAGCAAAGTAAACTTATTTTTTCTTTTAGGGAGAAGACATTAGAATAAACCAGATCTTATGTATGACTGGAGATGTATCGGTCTTTTACCACGGTGTCCATGAACTTATATTTTGCTTTTAGTTTAAATGCTGGGGGGAAAAAAAAAAAAAAAGAAAAATTTTAAACAGGTTTTTCAGAGCAAACTCTGCAAGGTTAATTCTGCAAAACATAAGAGCTGTCAAAGCAGGTTGATTTTAAGACCTGACAACCTTGACAGCCTCCTTGCAGCAGCATACAGCCACGGCATTTCAGCAGTTACCCATGGTTACAAAATTGTTGAATGAAATGGAATCCAAACCTGTCGAGGGTTGTAAACTCACAAACAGGCAGAATAAGTGACCTGGAATGATAACTAGTAAAGTACTCCACTGGGTCCTTAATTGAATATTTTGTCAAACTGCTCCAAATTAATGGAGCTCATTCATTCCGAGTCTGGGCTGCTGAGGAGATAAAAAGCTCCTGGTGGGACCTAGTTGATTTTAATTGTGGTGGGTTTTTTTGTTTTTTGGTTTTTTTGACACTAATTCTAGCCCATATATGAACTTGATTCTTTCAAAACAAAGTGAAATGTCTCTAAAAAAACTATTTTGGTCTCTTCTTCTGAAGGGATCCAACATCTGCTGCAGCCCCTGGGCCATCAGTTAGTTTTATCTTTCCCCATCATGTATATCTGTGTGGTAACAGTCCCCATCAAGTGACATTTGGAAAGTCAGATCTTGCTCTTCTGCATTCGCTCTTACCTGGATTTAGCATTTGCTTTCTCAGCACTTCTTCAGCAGCAGGTCTCACCCTTTGGGAAGGGGTCACGTGATGGGTCATGCGTAATGTCTTACTGAGTCACACAAAAGAGCCAAATGTTATCTCCTATTCTCCCATCGAGTATTTCTGCTGCCACCACCTCCTTAAAGTCTCCACATCTGGCAGATGTGCCCTCCCCATCCCAGCTGCTGACTGTATTTTGGGCTTGCCAGCCAGAGCCAACCATCCAGCTCCCACCATACCATAAACCTCTTCCAGGGGTGGTCTCTACCACCCACCTTGCGAGGGCCCAAGGAACACAAGGGTTTTCTTGGCTTCCTGCACAGGAGTGTGTGCAGTCAGAATTCTTGTAAGCATCACTTTTACTGCCTCCCAACATAAACTGGACAAATCGATGGAGTCCTGGCCGTGAGGATAAACACCATCTCTCCTTTTTAGAGTAGCTGACTCCTGAAAGGATGAACATGTGGCTGAGCTGACACCCTTGCTGCTGGGGAGCTACCCCAGGGAACAGGAGGTGCCTAGGCTGGTGGCACTACCCCAGCAGAAACCCTCCCCTGCTTTCAGACATGAACAAGAGCAGCCCCTTTGCAGGATTAAGGCCAGAAAAAGCCCGTGCAGTTAACTCGGGTACCATAAGAACAATCTTAAAGTGACTTTCCAGAAATAAAGATGACTAACAATATTCACCTGAGGCACTTGTAAAAATTCTCGCCAAGGTCTGGTTTAAGCCTGTGGCCAAACACAGACGTTGGCTTTTAGCTGCAACACACCAGTGTTGCAGAACGCTCAGCTTTATGGGGTTTTCCTATTTCAGATGAGTTTCAGCTTTTTAGCTGTTCAGGAATGGTAAATCCTCATGTGGTTAGGAAGCACTTTTGGCTATTCTCTCCAAAAAGAACTTACTATTAAACTTCCTATAAAAAGAACTTACTAACATTTATGGTCAGGCTAGTACTTTTGGAGGAGTCCAAGGTCAGATAAGCTCATTAAGTCAAGAATTCTTTCTACACCCGTGTTCTTCACAACAAAATAGTATTTCTCCTTTTCAAGGCAAATAATTTGGAGATGGATTTTACTTGTCATGCTGATACAAACCTGAACCACTGGCATACTCCATGCATAAAGCTGGCTCAGATGCACATATGCTGTCTTCACCTTTCAAGGCCTTGAACACAACTGGAAAATACTTGTTTCCTAAGTGATGCAGTCTGGTGCAGCTGGACTATTCAGAAGGCATTCAGCAAACACACCACCTTTTTTAGAGAAATGAAATCTTATTTTAAAAGGTTTTGCAATATCCTGGTGCTATTCCCACCTTTGTCTTCTCTGTACCACAAACAGTTACTTTGGAAGTTGCTGTGGGTGTCTAGAGCAAGTCATGACTGCAGCCTCAGGAGGCAGGTTAATAATCCAGATGAGTCTTCTCCTCTGCTGCATGTCCACCCACTGCATGTCTGTCCACAACTGGAAAGAAAGACAGCCCTGTTCAACAGCCCTGTTCAGCTGATGGGCAGGGGACAGGTAGACAGTGACATTTACATTTTAAGTTAATGGACCCACTTACTCATTCACTCCATTTCATTCATTAAAATCAAGGGCTTTAAGGCTCAAAGCTTCCTGTTTGGTTTTATTTTTTTTACCAGTTCTGTTAAGTGGTTTAGTAAGAGGATATTACTGTTCCTTATGACCTCTGCCACGTCTCTAACTGTAATACCTAAGCCCTAATAAGTGTATGCACAGGTACACTACAATTACACCTCCTGGCCCAGGGGAGTCAGGTGAATAGCACAGCTGCTGCCAGACACCTTCACTTCTGCTTTCCTTGGGATTCTGTGAATCACAAAGCTGGCCTGACCTGAGGACAGAAGATTTAAATTTGTAACTGAACATCTCAATAGTATCTCCCTGTACAATTCAGCTCTGGAAATGCTTTTCATTAATGCCCTTCTGTGCATGCTTTATGGTTGAAGTATTTAATTTAAAGAGAATGATTAGGAACAGGACAAGTTTTAACAGCCTACTCCAAAGCCTAGATAAGGAAAAAAAAATAAAAATACATCTTAGCTACAGAGTGAACATGTATTTAACTTGAATTGAAAGTGATAATTTTTGCAGCATACTGGAATTCACTGACTCACAAGTCATCTGGAGGTGCTAAAAGCATTTAGAAAACAAAGTCAAGAGGTCTCAAGTTTCAGTTGTTAAGATGAAAATACCAAGGCTCAAAGGTAGCAGGCAGTCAGCTGTGAAGATGGGAGACGTCAAGGCTCTGGGCACTAATGTGACATGAGTGAGCACCTTCATCACCTCCCAGGCTGTGTGCTTTCGGCTGGGTACTCTTTGAGAGGAGAGCAGCCTTCTGGAGAATTCCACACACATTTATTTTGTGACCATGCTGAGGCAGAGAAATGGGATTCTTCCCGCCTGCACATGGCCTGAGCTGACAAACATCTCCAGCAGTGTGTCTATAAGTAGAAAGGGAAAATGAGCAGGGAGGACTATTTCCAGGCACGTGCTAGCATGAAAAAAAACATGTAGAACCTCAATGGGGAATAGAGGACCAGGTGCCTAGCCCCTAAGTAAGGGATTACAAAAATGAGTAAAACTTAGTCTTTCTTATGGTACAAAAAAACCCCAAGTTTTTCAAACTTTTTTATTCCCCTTGAGAGGAAAATTTCTGTATATTTATGAATTCAGTCTTAATTTTCTCTTGGACTGTTTCTTATTTACAGGTTTAAATTCTGCATAGTATCAGAAAAGGTACCCTAGACAATGCTATACATGGAGCACACTGTCACCTAAAAAAAGGCCAGCTAATACACAAGATAAATGCAGAAGAAAGCTTAATTCATTATTTTTTAAATAGATGGTTGCAGCATGCCTTAACTGCTCAACATTCACTATTAATTCAAAGAGAACATAGACAGGATAAACAGTTTAAGGAAATGGTACTGAGGCAGAGGTCCCATTGAAAGTTTTATAAATGGTTTTAATAGCAAAAGCTGCTAAAAATGTAACAAATAAAAATAAGAGAGTATTTGGAAAAAGTTACCATTGAAGAATGAAAAAGGTCTCACTTGACAGTTCCACTACCATCAGAAATTCTTAAATATTAATACACTGCATGGGCTAAAAGGGTTAAAGGGAAAAAGTATGTTCCTTTTCAATTCTAGCCAGCCAGTCTATGAATAAATAATGGACTGAGCTTGTATATCCTATTTAATATATGCTGCAGATAAAAGCTTAAGTACGCTGGGACACAACTGATAGATGAGACCAATGCTTTGAACACAGATGATGGGCAGAATCAAAGACAGATGTGCAGTTTGTCTGCACCACAGAGTTACTCTCCTTGCATTTTCCATCCTGAAAAGCTTGAGTACAAGCCACCAACACTTATATGGAAGATAATGAGTGCCCACCCAGATACTTAAGGAATAAAGGGATGATCATTAAAAAAGAGTTGACTTGCAAGTTTCAGCAAACGGGGCAAAATTAGCTTTCAGCTTCCTAAGAAGTGTCAAAAAAAAAGCAGAAGGAAGACAGAAGCCCTGAACGCTGTAGCTCTTCAGGTTATTTTCAAGGAGCAATAGACACTCACCCCTTCACCATGGCTCTCTCAGCCAGGTTTCCTGAGAAGACTGCCTTTCTGAATGAGGCTGAGGTGATCGATGCCTGCCAGAGCCATCTGTGGTTCGGAAAGGAAATAACTCTTCAGCTGTTCTTGGAATGTTTGGTTGGATTTCCGCACAACAGACTCAAAAAGGAGTGACAGCAGTTAGGATTATTTCTTTTTCGCCTGGGGGAGGGAAGAGGAGAAGTGTGGTTCATTGTAATTTTTTTCCCTCCCCTTGTCACGGTTTAGGGTCAGGGCAGCCCCTTAGACCTAACAGACGCTCTCTGTTAACCCCCCTCCCCAAAGGGGAAGAGAAAAGGAATAAGGGAGAGAGACTTGTGATTAGAAAAGGAAACTAGAACAGCTTTAAT
>JANIJG010016765.1:31862-51326 GCA_024611175.1 Megaceryle torquata | reverse complement strand
GCTCATATACATATCTAAGTGCATGCAGCAAATCTCAAAGTGTATATGCAGTTATACAGTCTAGTAAAAATATATCAAAAATTAGGTGATGGCTTTCTATGTTCTACATTCATATCCATCAAAAGGACAAAAAGAAAATTCTGGGTCTTACCAGGTTTTACACAAATTCAGATGCTTTGCATGTTTTTCTCAATGGTTGTAGCACCGTCAGAATTTACTTACTTCAGTTTAGGAAATATCTTTCAGAATTGTAAACCTTTGCTTCCTTATTTTTCAGTCTCAGCTTGTAGTTAGAACAGGGAAGCAAGAAATAGCACTGAATAGAGCCTGTGGATTTAGCTCATATAATGCTAATTCCGCAATATTCAGAAAGGAACGTTCTTGCTTGAATCACTTCATTTTATGAGGTGATCTAGGTGTGAAACTACCATTAGCTGGACATGTATTACTTCTGACGTTTTAGATCAGGAGATGCTTCATCAAATACAGGCTTAAAGGCTCCTTCTGACAAGGAAGCTGCTGCAGTATCAGTGTGTGACATTTCTTCATGGCAGCTGGTTTTTGCATTTGTTTAAGTTAATGTCCCACAGAACTTGCCTGGATTCTATAAAGCTTGGAAATACCAAGCTACTTTTTAATGTAAAAGGCTTCATTTTCATTAAAACCAAAATAACAACTCAAAACAAGCTAAAATTTTCACTTAAATATTTTATTTTTTTAAGTCAATGCTGTGTGCAGTGTTGATTGACTCTTAAGTGTTGCTTTTCATGAAGGTAATAACTATGAAGTCATAGGTCAGTTAATATAGCTGAAATATAACTTGAATTTAACTTTCCTGTACAAAGTTGCCACATCTCAAGTCTTGCTAGGGACAGCCTGTTCCTCCTGAGGTAGTTTTCAGCTATGCAGTTTTAACACGGGAGAAATACATAACTACCTTTTCTACCTCTAGAAGCTTTATGAGAATGTTGGTTTGTATTATTAGTCTCTTTTAATCTACATGGTCAGGCTTTGCATTCTGGGTACAGCAGAAGCTTAATTTCTCTCCCATTACATTAGCAAATAAAACATTTTTGTTGCAGCCTCTCTTAAAACGGGACTCTGTTTCTAATTTTTATCTGAAGCTGAACTGCTGTGTTACACTGATACCAAAGTGAAGAAGCTGTGTTGTGGAGTAATGCTGTGCTTGGCATAGCCTGTGAAAGGTGGTGAATTGTCATTATAGCTTACAGTTCAAATCCATCTTCATTACACGTGTAAATATTAATAATTGACGATGTTGAAATTAAATTATAAATTATTAAAGCAGGTGCCAAATTTCCCATGGAAAGCATGGCCAGTAGTAATCTCTGTCTATATAGCCTTCTTTCTCTACTTTTATTGGAAAAAAACTCCAACAATTAACCTTCACTGCCAGTGATTTACTCACATATTAACCCTCATTCTGAGGCAGAAACTTTCATTTGAATGCACGTGTCTTGCACTTTTTGCCATTTCTCAATTACTGAGTCAGGAAACCTGCATTTTATACTTTATATCTGGATGAAATACTGCCTGCCCAAGAAGAACTGAATTTCTGCTTCAACTTGTTCTGTTTAGTGCATCCAAGAGCTTGTGTAGTGTAGCACTCTTTTAATGGCCATACTAGTACTTTGTCGTATGCCTTGCTGGTTTCGGTCTAACAGTTCCTGTCATCTCTGCCCAAACGGCTTTTGCCTGATATGAGAAGCATTGTGGCTATTTAAAGAGCAAGGTAATCAAGCTTCATGCAACTGGACTGTATTTTTCAGCAGCTGTAGTTCACCCTTGTTTTGTGATTAACACAGTTGAGCACAACACACTTCTTACGTCGTGTCCTCAGTTTTATCATGAGTAATTCTCATGGGAAGCATTGATTATCTGTAGCTGGAGGAGAAGTGACTTGGAAGTTAGTGCGTTGGGCTTGGTACTGGAGCTGGAATGAAGGAGAAATTCCCCAGCAGTGAGACATGGTGAGAAGTCAGGGTAGGGAGGAGAGATGTAAGTGGGCAGGAGCATCAGTGGCAGAAGGCAAGAGGTAAGGCAGAACCTGTCTGTGGGGAATTTGGGAACCAAATAGGAAATTATGATTGGTATTCCAAGACAAGAAATAGTGCCAGTAGTCCAGGGCACTGCTCATACAGTACAGTGACAACTACTTCCAAATTGGTAGTCATCCAGGACTGCCATTTTAAGTTGGAGACAACAGGCTAAAGTCCAGCAAGTATCTTCCTGGGGCAGAGAAGACGACAAAAGGCAGAAAATACATTTCTGTTCTTTTCCAGTTTCATGTATGCCATGAAGTTGAACATGACTGATCTTTTTTTTTTTCCCTTTCCTTTGTTCTCCCTTACTCTTTTAATTCTTCTGGGGTTTTTTTGTTTTTTTTTTTTTTTGTTTGTTTGTTTGTTTGTTTGTTTTGTTCTGTTTTGTTTTGTTTGTTCGTTTGGTGGTTTTTTTATACCTTCAATGTTTTAAACCTTGTGTAATATCTGATGCCTGGCTTCCTAGTCTCTTTGTGACATGCAACCTGATCACAGCACGAAATCCAGGTCTTAAGAGAATTGCATTTTGAAGGTGTAGTGCTCTGGTTTTTCAAGGTTTATGATTCCCTAAGTTAAAATCCCTGTAGACTGTTCCTGCACTGCTCTAACTTTCCTCCAGACAAAGAGGCTTTCTTTCAGGGCTGCCCCTTATCAGTTGGTTATCTTGTCAGATTTGAATGGGAGAAGAATGGTTTTAAGAAAACAATAGGAAAAAGTTACCTGATGTGTTCAGAGATGTAGAAAATGTAGGAAAAATTTTGTCTGCAGAATAGCTTTAACTTCTGAGATTCTTTTGTATATGGAAGGTTGCTGTTTCAAGGCTAAATGCAATTCAGTAAGTAATGCTTCGATGCTTCAGTAGTGCAACCCTGCTTCCTATTTGTGGTGTTCTAGCAGTTTAGATCATCTTTCAAGGTTGCCTGAAGATTTTTATTTTTTTTTTTAATCCCACAAACAGCCTATTCTGTGATAATAGTATTCTGGGGAAGGGGTTGTGTCTCACAGATTATACAGGGTGGATAACATTGTTTCAAAATCTTTGTTAAACAGAACTGAAAAAAACAGAGTAAGAGTTCTAGGATGGATTTGTCCTTCCATGCTTACCTTTCTGTTAAGACAAATAGAGGAGACTTCATATTTTTTATTTTCTGTTTCTCAGTAGAACATTTAATTAAATTCTCCGTAAAGCAGCAGCCACATCTGAGCAAATAGGAAAGCTTTTTCTGAAGTGCCAGCTAGGGGAAAGTTTTCCTCATTATACAAGTTTGTAATTGTGAAAGGTAATGCCATCATACTCTACAGAAATAATTCTTAAAAGTAGGACCCCAAAAAAATCGATATAACTTCATTAAATATGTTTGATAAAGATTTATGAAAGGTGTTGCACTAACTTCACCTGAAGAATGTGAAATTTGAATTTTAATGTAAAAGTGAATACAAGGCAGTTTAGGACAGTCTGGCAAAAACTGTAAAACTCTCAATTTCTGTGGATAAAATCAAATGATACTACTAAACATGTATCTGGAATGGTATTTGTAGCAAAATGAGTGAAGTGTGCCTAGGAGTTGTTGAAAAGGATGTTGATTTTGCTGAAAACATATCCAGGGATTACATGCTTAAAATGTATCCCCTATTTGTGACAGGAGATGTGGTGATCATTTAGATCCCAAAATTTAGCCATGCAAAGCTGCTTTAAAGCTCACCACTAAACCATGTCGCTAAGCACCAGGTCCACATGCCAGTTAAATGCCTCCAGGGTTAGCGACTCCACCACTGCCCTGGGCAGGCCATTCCAGGGTTTGATAACCCTTTTAGTGAAGAAACATTTCCTAATAGCCAGCCTAAACCTCCCCTGGCACAGCTTGCATCCGTTCACTCTGGTCCTGTCACATGTCACCAGGGAGAAGAATTTGGACCATTCTTATTTAGAGATGGAGGGGGAAAAAATACAATTTTGAAATTGTGGTCTAATGAAATATTTGCTCAAGTTCCACCATTTAAGAAGCAGAATTCAGTGCTGAGCATGTTAAAAATACTTGTAGAAAGCTGAGCTTAATCTAGATGGATTCCTAAAAAATACATTTATATAATTGCACATTTAAAAAGTTATCCCTGCTTGTTAAACTTAGAAATTGCAATGTCTTAACCAGTGCTCTAAATGCAAATATTGCAGTCATTTCATGTTTTCTTCTGTAGATCTGCAGTGATAAGTACATAATCATGAGTTAATTCATTGTTTAATTGATTATAATAATTAAGTGATATGGCAATTCATTGTGCAGTCCATGCAAATGAATTGCATTAACCCATTAAACAATTGGGAATGGCACTCTTGCTGCTTCACAAAACATTTTTCAAGGGGAGATTGGCTTTAGCGTTTGGATTTTTTTTTATAAATTTTTTTGCGTATTGCAGGTATCTTCAATATTGCTTTCATACTCAACTCCTTTTTTAAATATTCTGTAGTTCCAGTACTACTTTGGATTACTTTTGAATATGTTTTGCTTAGCTGTTTATGCTGTTAAACTCCATCCTTTCTTCTGCATTTTAAGTTCTACCATATCAAGACACTAATGAGTCTTGCTTTGTGGCTGTTACACAGAGATCACAATGTTAGAGAATTCATCTTTGGAGACATCTACAAGTAGGTTCTGAATCTGCTTCTGTTGGAACCTACTGTGTTAGTGAAATGGTTTTTTGTATTAATTTTTCTCCTTTCAGTGTTGTTTTTTTTTCCTAAACCTTTACAGAAAAAAAAAAAAATCTCATTAAATTGTTGTAAACATTAGCATATGCACTTCACTTTATGCATGATTGCAGTCTCTTTGATTTCGAGTTACTGTTTTCCTTTTGCACGAGTGTTTGCAGTGTTGGGAATTTGTTTGTGAGAATATTCATGATAGCAGAAAGAGAAGAAAACACTTCTGCCAACAAATATTTAAAAGCTGTATGATGTACTTAAGAAAAATATCTCTGTTCCCAAGTTTAATAGATGTGTTAATTTACTATTTATCTTGCCTAATGATCTTGTGATATGGGAAATTAGTGGCTTTGCAGATAAAAAATGGATGAGTAAAAAAATGCATTCATCTTCTTAGGCATCATCTGTTCCACTGACAAAAGGCACAGATGTGAAATTTATCTCAATAATTAGATTTATAATTATTGTATCATTCTCAGATAGATAAATCATTGCTCTTTATGGCATGTGATTTGGAGCTGCAGTTCATGCAGCCAAAGTAGGTTTAATCACTGAATGGTGCTTCTAAGCTTGAGACTGTTTTTTACATCATGCTTCTGGTTTTATATATTATAAAAAGTACACAGCAGAGAAAAAGCAGTCAGGGAAGAACATTTTGTAAATGAGTCTGCAGGGGAATGCTGGTCTTTGCACACAACAGCAAACATGCAAACCTGAGAAGTATCAATGGTGCATTTTCTTTGGGAACTGCTGTCTTTGCCATTATCCAGTATGATTGTAGACTTCCTGGACATGCCTCCAAAACCAATATAATTCTGATTCTTAATAGGAGACTGGGAAGTGAAGGAACAAAGTAGCAGAATCTCAAAATGTCCATATGCTGTACATGCTGTATTTCTGATGCTAATGTCTTCTCTCCTCCCTTTTTGCCCACAGTTGTAGAACAAGCAACAGGAAGAGTTTGATGGGCAATGGCCAGTCTCCAGCTCTGCCTCGGCCTCACTCACCGCTCTCAGCTCATGCAGGTGATTTTATATCTCTACTAGTACTGCTATTATAAAATTCTTAAGATTTCTATATAAGAAAAGAAAACATCTATTTTTTTCTTTTTCCACTGTTTGTAATATCAAAAAGTTGCATAACATTCCATACAAATTACCATTTTGTTTAGATTCATAAATCTTATGCTGTGGTAAGAAGCAGTCCAGAAGTGCATAACATAGATCATGTATCTGTTTTTTATTTCTTCACCTTGCATTCTAACATTCTGGTGCATTTTCTCTCTCCACCCCACCCCCACTTCCCTTTCTGGGCCTAGTTTAGTGTGAAAAGTATAATAAATAGCTTGCACACATATAAAGTTGGTGGAGTTGGTGAGTAGGGTATTGCATTCTGTTTCTAGTGCTTTTGCTCCCTAGGATTTGTGGTGTTAGGCACATTGCTGGAAATGTCTGTGCTTCACTTCACATGGCAATAAATTGATGATCATTTTGGTTTCCTTCAAAACCACCTGAAGCTCTCAAAAGATGGAATGAAAATCCATAAAGAAATAGGGTTTTTTTATTATGATTGTCTGTAAATGCACACCAAAATGAAAGCCCCACACCAGTCCTTGTGTAGGCAATGACAATACGTTGGAGAACTGCTCCCAGATGGAGGCTGAAAGAGAAGAAGCAGTGTTTCAGTAGGGTTTTTGAAAAGGATGGTGAATTTAATAAGGCATCTCCACTTTTCTTGTGGAAGCAACATTATTAGAGAAAATGTGGTGGTTTTCACTCTGAATAGCAGGCTACCTCAACTAGGAATCCAGACAAAATGAAGATTTGTGGAGTTCAAGGTAGCAGAATATTTAAAACAAAGAAAAACATGGTGCGGACTAATTTAAAACTGAAAAATTAAATGTTGGAATGTTTGAGATTCCTCTCTGGGTCCCCCAAGTACAGAAATCACCACTTGGAATGGGGGATCTGTCGTCACCACAGAAAGAGGCTTTAGTTGTGAGGTGCTGACTTGATGAAAACAATAGGCATGCTTGCTGGGAGAGCTAGCATGTCTGGTGCTGTGAATGGAAACCAATGGCTTAGACCAGCAGTGCCTGACAGGCTTCAGAAGTATGGGGTAATGGGCACATGCTACCTGGGACCTGAATATAGGTTGCATATTTGATAAATGCTGAAGTATTGCTGTCTGGCTTTCAGCAAGTTGCTCCATCTTTTTGAATCAATTTCTCAAAGAAGAATAATATTGCTGATGTCACAGGTGTTGACAAGTGGCTCTGAAGGTGAAAAACTGATACTATAAAGATTACAGGTTGAGTGTAAGCTATTCTTTCCTTAAATGCAGCAGTATGTATTCCGTATTCAAAAAAGTATTGTGAAAATTTGTCACCTCTTCTAATTACATAGGATACAGTAGTTCCCCCTAATGCTGATACGTTCTCCAGAGGTGTGTGTGCAGAACACTTTAGCAGCACTAGGAAATCTCATATATGTGATGGCAATTTGCATGTGTATGGCTGACTCTGTTATTAGCTTGCCTCTGCGTGGTTAATTACCGTAAATATTTGCACAGCCAATGGCTCCTAGCTCAGCTGGCTAGTGTGCCTAGACTAGTCCCCTGAAGGGGCAGTTTTGAGTTAGTGTGCTCAGAGTCACCCTTGACAGGTTTTCTTTTTTGACTAGTGATCAATTAGACACTGACTGGAATTGACTTGGTAGGCAAAATTTTTCTTCCTTTTTTAAAAAATAATTTGTACTTTGAATCACTACAGATGTTATCCTAATTCACCATAAAAAAAGGAAAATATGTAAATTCTGTGGTTAAAAGCACATCACAGGCACATAAGTTAGGAATTTTCATCTACATACACAGTAGGAGTTCAGTGTCTTAAGTTCTTAACATATAAATATCCTTAGTAACCTCAGTCTTAACAGACGTTGTGAGGTGGGGTTTTATTTGTTTGTTTGGTTTGTTTGGTTTTGGTTTGTTTGTTTGTTTTATCAGAACCACCAGGTCTTACCCACACTGACACCTGCACACTCCACTCTTCTCCCTGCTCTCTGTGCCAGCCTGTACTGGAGGCCTTGTTTCTTATTAAGTGCAGTGGAGGGATGTGATGAGAGACAGCTGTATGGCCTGTGGGTATTATTCCTTGTGGCAGTCCTTGGCTCAGAGGTATTACTCAAAATCAGAGTGGCCTCCTTGATTCCACTGAGAAAACCTGGTATATGTTCTGTCCAGCTAGCTGATTTTAGGGTCTTTTTTGGCTATGTCCAGAAAGCAGCTGGGAATGGTGAGATTTTACCAGAAAAATTCTCTAAAATTGCAAGTGTTGATTTTGCAGCCTGCACCAAATCTTATACCGGGAGTGTGTGCTACAAGCTCTAAGTCTCAGAGGGACTGGAGATGACCCTCTTTTATAACACCTTCACATATTCCTTATTAGTGTTTGCTGTTGGAGGAGGAAACAACAGAAGTTGAGAGAGAAGGAAACAAAATAGTTGCCAGTCCTAGAGAAGGATGGAGCTAGCTAAATGTGCAGTGAAATATCAGTGCTGACATTAATTTAAAACAGACTGAGTCACTAGGCTGTCCTTGGCTGAAGTGTGATAACAACATGCATCTTTTGCAAATATGATCTAGTAAGATTATGTAGAATATGGAGGACATTAGGGAGATCCTACTCTAGAAAATGGTTTTTTGCATGTTGTCAGAGTTCAGTTTTGTGCAAGGAATCTGCCCAGGGATGAGTGTGGGTGCAACAGATTAGGCTGATTGGATGCTAACAGCTAACCTAACTTCATGCGATGTACAATTGTTTGCCACTGGCCTGTCAAAGGAAAAGACTGATTCTGGAATCTGCCTTCCAAAGGTCTGAGTGTAACTGATGACAGAGAGAACTTGAGGTATTGAGGATTCTCTCAGTCCCACCTGTCATTACAAACATGCAGTTCCTTCACATCACACCTTATGATGGGTGATTCTTTCCTTGCTTAATTCTTTGCAGCAGTCCCCTTGGCTGTAGAAGAGAGAGAGGTTGCAGCAAATCCAGGCTGTCAGCTTTCTTAGCTTCTTCTTCAGTCCTATTTCATCTTCTCAGCATCTCTGTACATGCATTGAGAGCAATTATCTTTACACTTTCCTTTGTTTCTATTATGTGTCTCTCTTCATTGCCTTGCTTCCCCCTTTAGAAAAAGCCTAACATGTTTCTGAGAGTCTTAAAAAAAAATCACTGGTGAAGACTTAGAGTTCCACTGTATTATGCTTTAGTCCCCTTTCTTACTTTCTATGTTCCTCGAGGACCTTGTTCAAAAGACAGAATTCTCTTCTGGAGCAAATAGAGGTAGTGCTTTACAAGTCCTTTGCAATACTTAAGAAGGAAGATGAGCTGATTTGAATGCAGACTTGGAACACGTTCACCTGCCAAGCAGCTGGGTCCTAGTTGAAGTATAAGTCTGTCTTGTGGTTCTCTTTCAGATGTGTTTGGAAACTTAAATTTGGAACGTCTTTAATATGCCTGGGCATAGTTGTTTATACTTAACAACATTTTAGGCCACAGTTGATGATATTCAGTTATTTACATCCATATGCTGCGAGATTACATTTTACTAACTTCTCATGTCTTGGAAAGTTTGCTGAGCTTGGGTTTGGTATGTCAGACTGGCATCAGATTGCCCTGCTACAGCCTGTCTTCTGACACAACTTTAAGAGCAATCACATTTGCTTTAAGGTGAGAGATTGAAAGGGAGGTCTCTCAGGCCATTTTCAAGGTCTGGACACACTCTGAAATCACTTTGCTTTTATTTTGGAAAGTAAGTGCCTGGAGGTTCTTTGTTGGGGCACCTTCCTGATTCCACAAAATAGGATAGTGAAGGACATAACCTGCTGTGGTTTGAGTAATTCAGAAGGAAAGATGGATAGATTATGCATGACCCTTTCTAAAATAATTTTGGATTCTGTTTTCATGCATCAGTGTTTTTCTGCCAGATTTGTTTTTTCTTATGGTGTTGTATCCTGGTACTGTCCCTACTCTCAGGGTACTTCAGCCATCTCTGGGGAGAGTCTGCTGTTAGTTCCATTAGATGCTCATATTTAACTGGACTGAGTTCTCAACTGCATGTTTGTATTAACTTAGCTGTTATTGCAGCGCCTTGTCTCTTTATTATAGGCTATTCAAGGTGAAGGGAGTCAAGACTGTCACTCTTCAGAATCCACCCATGATCAATTTCTATTGTCATCTTGATAAACTTCATTGATAATCTGGGCCCTTTTTGTAATAAAAATCCTAGTAAGATTGTTGGTGTTGCTTGGGAATTCAGTGCCTCAGAGGTATCTGAAGCCAGTTATTTTCATCCCTTAGGATGAATATACACCTTTGGATCTACAAACAACCTATTCCCATCTACGTTAATTCATTGCTTCTTAGGAGAACAGGCAAAATATATACTTAGTTACCATAGCTTTCATCTCATACCTGAGGTGAATTTATTTGGACCACTAGTTTAAACAACATGTTGTTTTTTCCCCATGACCTCACATCTCCAAGAACAAAAAAGTGCTATGCATCCTCTGTGTCAACTGAAGCAAGGTGTGTGAAGGTATGTTATGAATCTCCGGGTGGAGCTCTCTTGAAGTGCACTGCATTAGCACTCCTGCCAGTATCTGTGGCTTTGCTTAAGAATGTTTTCATCTTTGGTATCTGCAGAGTAATCGTTTAGAGGTCTGGAGGCACCTTCAGGAGCAATGTGCCATTACTTCAGACCTCTTGAAGAGTTCAGGTTGCTACTAGGTAATCTCAACAATCTGGACTGGAGTTGGCCGAAACATACTGGATGTGACCAGTATTGCTCTATTTAGAAATAAAGCTTCTTTAATATAATCATAACTATTTGACATGCATTCTATACACTCGTTCTTCCTTGTAGTCACGTCTTTCTCCCAGATGCAGCCTGAACTGAAGGCAACAGCTTCTCTCTAGTTTAGATAGACATTAGTTGAGGAGTTACAGTGGCCCAAGTTTAAGATGATGAAGATTGCCCCATATGAGAAAGTTATATAGAGGTCTCAGGCAAATTTTTCCCCCCTCCCCAGTTTTCACTGTTTCCATTGGAGATAATAGATTGTTCCTACACAGGAGTCTGTTGTTAATCTTTACAGAAGAAAGCCAAATTGGACAAACACTGAATACTTGTGAAGTTTTTTAGTTTCTAGCCTTACTGTCTCAGCCATTCTCAGGTTCATATGGTAGGATGGGAGGGAGAAACAAGTGAGACAACACCACACTGATGAAGTAAATATATTGTGTAGGGTGCAAATAGTGCACAAGTAGCATCTGTCAAAGAAGGGGAAGATTGATTTGTAAGCAACAGTGACCATGAAGTCTTGTGGGCTATGATAAGGAGTCATTTGGACCTTACTTGGACTTTAAGTCCAGGCCTTGGGAGCATGTAGAGATATATAAGATTTGAGACTGAGAGTTAAAAAGTAGATACCAAAAAGACAATATATACAGCAGATATATAATATCTCTGTTAATTATATTAATTACTAATACAGTACATGTACTGTTCTTCTGTTCAGGACCTGTAGCTACCTGCAGAGATAATTTGTGTTGGTGGAAACTCAGATTTTAATTTGCAGCTGAAGTCTCTCGCTATGTCTTATGTGTGCGTGTAAAGATCATAAAAGATTTCAAGAATAATATCAGCTTTCACTATGTAAAGTCTTTCTTATGAAAACAGAAAACAAATCTATAGCAGGTCATTTCTTTGGGTTCAAACTTAATCATTATTAGTAACCGTCTTAGGTTAATTGCTGGGACATCCTTTGCCTTTAGTAACTGGGTTGGAAGCTGTTAAACCTGCTGAAAGATTGTTCTAAGTTTTGCATGAACTGTGGGTACATAGAGAATTGTGGGAAGTGAAGGTTGCTGCATCAGCTTGGGCAACATCTGGTGTCCTGGACATTAATGTGCTTTTCCAGCTGACTGCCTGCTGCTGTGTCATCTGCACCACCCAAACTGCAAAGTGAATGATTGTAATCTCTGCAAGTCAGGGCATTCAGGTGTCCCCACCTCAGCAGTCACAGGAGCTTGTTCCTGTGGGTGATACTAACCCTTAGTGGTTAATAGTCATACATGGTTCTGGTTTAATTTATCTGCTGTAGGAACAAGATTTAATTATTAGAAGCTTGTCTGTGTTTTAATATGTTTCACATGGTGCCACTAATGTGACAGATACTAGGACAAGAATTGCAAGATAACTAGGAAATCATTTAAAGGGGAGAAAACAGGGGTTGTGCTAAATTGAGAAATATTATGAAGTCAGAGTGAAGGCTATCAGTAAAGGCATCAGGTTTTGCATTTGTGGTCAAACCTTTTTAATCTTCTCATAAGTGACATTGGCATAAAGCTACTGTAGTTCATGTAGATTCAGAAGACATCCAGTATGAAACAGTTTCAGGAAACTGTGAAGTGACTGAGTGGTCCCAAGTATTGGAATAAAGGAAGTGTGAAATTACATAGCACCATACAGCATTTTGTACTGGAGGACCAGTAGAAGAAATGTCTACTGTAAGCTGTGAACTCATCTATTATAAGGAGTTTAGAGAAGGACCTGAGTACATTTACTGGATGAGATGATGCTTGCAAATATCACCAGTCTTATGTAGCTTTGAAAATCAAATCTCTAAACATGTATAAAGGAAGTAATTTTCATTTGAACTTGGGAATATTGTATGCCACTGTACAGTGTTTGAGATAAATTTTGAGTTAGTTTTCCTGGATTTTTAACCTTAATCCTATGGGTTTTGTCCAGGGTAGTTGATAATGAGTACTTCAGTGTGTTTAAGGCAAAGAAGTATCTTTCTCATATGTAGCTTCTATGCTGTTTTACTTCAGGTACAGTATGTGTTGACTGGACTTTGGGGAAAGGGAGGACTGTCTTTGTACATGAAAAAGCCTTAGTGTGTTTTCATGGTGAAATATGGAAATGTTGAAAGGTAAAGATTAAAGCAGGGTTCTGAATATAATTTTTTTTAAAGAAAACTGTTTTTGCAGAAAGGAAAATAATACAGTGTTTCAATTTTTCTAACTGCTGTCATATGTAGAATAATATAAATGTCTTTGCTGAAATAAAACTTTTTATTTGGTCTTGCTTTTAAGTGAAGTAAAAAAATTATAGCAATTTCAAAGCATCTTAGGAACAGGACAGGAAAGTGTAACTGGTAATGGTACAGATGTAACTGACTTTTAAATTAAATCCCATTAAACCATAGCACCGCCAGTATTTTAAGTAGTGGTTGGAATATTCAGAGCATCTTGGCAAACAGATTTAAGGAGTGCACCAACCTTTGCTGCTGTAAGGGGAGAAAGTTGTTTGCTGGTGTGAAGCGTAACTAAGTCAGGTTTTGAAATAGCTTGAGCTCATCTCTGGGTGGACCTTGGTGGAAAGCACCTGCAGAAGTATTCAGGATTATTCTGTTGCCCAGCTGTGTTTTCTGCTAACTGTTACTATTTGTTACAGTATGAAAGTCAGACCTGTAACTGTTGGTGGATGGTTGCTTGTGTATTGTGCACTTTGCAGTGTGGGTTCACCACCAAGTAAACTGACGTAGAGGAACATAAGACCCATTGTTATATTGTATTACTCTGGTGCTAGTGCACTGTCATTCATTTAAAAGACCATCAAATAATGACATCAAGACTTCAAGCTGGATTTCTCTTTGATCCATAAGGAATTTGGGATAGTGATGATCATTAATCTGTTATTCCCTTGGTACTAAAATAAAGTTACTGCAGCTGAAACTTTATTTTCTAAGTAGACAGCTATTAAATATACATTAATAATATACAGTGACTGTAACATGACTTCTTAAAGATTTAAAACATCTTCCCTCTGTGGCAAAGACACAGGACTTCTTGAAGCTACTTACAAAGCAATGAAAATTTAATTAGGCTCAATACAGTTTTCTTAACAATAGCTGCTTGCAAAATGAGCTACCCTTTATGTTGTCATGAGGTAGAGTATTGTTTTGGTTTGTTGATTGCCTATTCATTGTGTCTCCCAGAGGATGCTGGAGTTAATTACTTACCTAAGGCCTGACCACCAGTCAGGTTTACTTTACCAGGTCAGAAACATCAACAATAATCTCAGCGGCATAGAGGTATCCTAGGACTAAAACATACAACAGCCAGCAGATCCCAAAGAACAGCAGGATTTGACTAATAAGGAAGCACTGCACATATGGACAGAGAATTAACTGGCGCTGTTTTTTCTCTGAAAGTCTCCCAGGTATTGACTTGCAGATGGATGGATGAATGCCATGATGGATGAAGGTCACGTATAGGACTCTGCTTCTAGCCTGTCTTGCTTTTCTGGAACACCACCCCTTAAACCCATAATAGCACTAGCTGCTTCTCCAGTCAGTTGGGGTTTGGATTTTCATTCTCTGTTTCCAGGCTTGTCTAAATTCTTAGACTTCTGGATAAAAGCCCACAGGATTTACTATCCAGGCATGATGTATACAGCTTTACCAGTTTTGTTATTTTAAAAGCTCGTTCACTATTGAAAACAGTGCTTAAAAATTGACTTTCCTAATAACAAGATGTGATTGGACCTAAGACTGACTACTTCAGATTTTGTCCATAAGGAAGCAATCTTTGCTGACTTTATCAAGGTAATTTGCAGCATTTTGTCTCCTCAGATCCAATGCATACAATAGCTATAAAATTACTGCATTCTTCCACCATGTTTTTTTGTTTCTATGTGAAGTTTGTGCATATATTCTGACTTAACTGAGGGACAGTTAGGCATGTGCTTGTTATGTGTTAAATATGTATATATAAACCACAAATAACTAAAATAGCTTTCCGCAGAATGGAATTTGTTTACAACCCCCCATATGCTGGTTTGTCATCAAATTATTTCCTGTCAAAAGCAATTTATGTCTTGCCACATTAAGCGTAATTCTCTGCTTTTCTGCCAGATTTCAAGGTAGCCTCTTCGTCTTTTCCTCTTACCTAAGTCCATGACACATACCAAATTGCAGCTTATTTTTTCTAATGCAGTATAGCTAGAAATTGTGACCGTATTTTATCTGCAGAGTGTTATGGTGGGAGTTTTTTGGCTTATCTTTATTAAACAAGCTTGGGTAGCAGCAAAAGAAATCCAGTTACCCGTTAAAGAAACTGTAGCTCTCAGTAATTTGGTGTTTGTAGTTCATGCAGGACAAGAATAAATTGTATTGGTCCCCAAATAAAGATATAAATCTGTGTCACATGTGGCTTCAGATTCGCTCTGTCTACCCTTCCCTCTTGTCCCACTTCAGGAAATGAAAATCTTTGCTACCATAAAATTCTTGAGGCCCTCAGAAGGAGGGTGGCAAGGGGGGATGATGTTGGAAGAACATAATTCATCCATGATGTATAAATGGGCCAAAAAAGTTGGAGGCATTGGCCAGCAAGAGTAGAATCCTTGTCTCGTGGGGCCGTGGGAACAGCATCTGTGAAGATGTAATTTAAGCACAGCTCAAAAAAGCATCTTGCATCTGCTTCAAACTGGGAAAAAAAGAAAAAAAAGAAAGAGGAGGGGGTATTCTCTACTTTTGCTACCTAATGACTTCATGTTTACACTTTCTTGTATAGAATTAATGGGATTGGTAAAGGATAGTGCTATGATTGCTAAATGCAATGTTATTTTTAAAATTTTACTAGAAATCAAAGATATCTGAAGTCCTTTGAAGGACTCACTCTGGTATACAGAGTTCTTCACACACAGGCAGTAATTTTCTCTGCAAAATGTAAATTTTTATTCTAACTGGGCACATAGGACTTTTTTTTTTAATCAGTTGCTTCATGTTACAGTCTTATTTATGTCCAAAAATAGAATGCTACAACAAATTATTTTATTTAACCTATATTTGTTGCAGTCTGTTCCCTATTTAAAGAAAAATTGACTTTTAGATGTATGCCAGTGCTACTTTAAATTGAACCCTTTTAGCTTTTCTTGTATTTTTTGATTTGTTGTTTTGGGGACTTCTTTTTTGCAGGGATCATCTTTATTTCTTCTTCAGATACTGCATCTCCTTTAGTTGGGGGTGCTGAGGGGCAGAGGCAGCAGGAGCAGCTCTCAGCAGATGCCTTCTTTCTGCACTCCTGCTGGTCAGCAGGGGGGTGGGTGCTTTAGTATGAAGAAGTAATAGACCCTAAAGTTACAACCTGTTCACAATGTGCGGCTGCTGCTTCTTATCACCGAGGGTGGTCGCCTTTCCATGCCTTGGCCTAACAGAACTACGTGGAAGAGAATTATTCATTGTGTTTTCTCTTCTTGTTTGTTTTGAAGATGGGGGAAAAAAATAATCACAGTAAAGCTCCTTTGGAAATGCTGCACATATATATACTCTGTGTAAGAGCAAAATCGTACTGATAATGTTTTTTCTACCTTTCAAATATTTTGTGTGATTTAAAAAACCACCTTGTTCCTGACATTAAAAATGTTTCTTTCCATCTCATATACTGTTTTCTTGAAAATTTCTATTTTCAAATTAATTTAATAATTTTTTAATTAAAAGGGCTAAATAGTTGGCTTTCTATGAGTTATAAAATCCTATAACAATATGAAATACAAATGAAATGTGAGTTGAATACCATTCTGTTTCACAGTTTATTTTCTCAGATACTGCGATAGAAGAAATTCTGAAATTAGTTTCTAACCTGCCTGGAAATGCTTGGATTAGTATGTCTCAATGTTTTTTAGTGTTGTGTTTTGTTTTGTTTTGTTGGGGTTTTGTTTGTTTGGTTTTGTTTTTTAACCTAATAATTTTTTTGTGTGTCTCCCTCCCAACAGGAAACAGTCCTCAAGATAGCCCTAGGAATTTCTCTCCCAGTGCCTCATCCCACTTTTCTTTTGCACGAAGGTAAGAGGTTGTTTGTAGTATGCAGCATGGATTTTGCATAGAGGAAATTCTGTTGGACCCAGGTATTAGAAGATGATTTCAAATACATCTGTTAAGTCTATCACTTAGAACAAGTGTTATCTTGCTTAGGGAGAACTCTCCTAAAGCTCAGATGCAATAGAGTTTTACTGGATGATTGATGCAATACAATGACAACTTTTTTTATTATTTTTTTTTTAAGTGTATAGTGATGTTTTCTAATGACTTAATTGTAATGGATCCAATTCACTCTCTCCTGATCCCTTGAAATATGGGGAAATTCTAAGCTACGTTCTTGGGGTTTTTTTTCTTATGTTTTTGTCTTAACAATATTAAGATGTACATCACTTATAAGAGCACTATTACAGAAGTTTTGAGGCCAGGGCCTCATTTGACTGGCAGCAGCAATACCATCACCATACCTTGACCTGTTTAACTGTCTGTAGCATTGAGACAGTCAGCTCTGTTATAGGAGTGTTGTGAGGATTAATAAATGTCAGTAGAATATTTGAAGACCTAAAGTGAATTTGAAGTGATTGATGAAGTGAATTATTATTACATGAATCATAGCCAAAGCTGATAGCATATCATGGGAGACTGCCTGTTCATGCCAGTGTGGTTCCCTGCCACTTAACACCTTGCCAGCCTACCTCAAATAATATGTTCATTAACTCTAAGCCTGGCAGGGTAGACCATTTATATGTTGACCCAAGATTATATAGACAAAAAATGAATTTGGAATGCTGCACCTTTCTTTGTCAGCAAGTAGTGCAAGGCATGGAATTGTTGGATTTGCTATGAGATAGCACTTGCTACTGCTGCTATAGTTTTATTTCCTTTATTTTGGGAATTCATGAAAATAGTACACACAAGCTCTCAAAAGTAAGTTCAAGGACATGGCTTAACTTTTTAAAAGGTGCAAAGGGAAGAAAACTTGTGTGTTCCTTTTATCTGAATCTGATTCATCAGTGGCAGCTGATCTTGTCAATCTTTCTAATAACATATGATGTCACTTTATTAGTCAATACCTTTGAGTTTTGCTTTTGAATCTGCGTCATCTTGATAGTATCTTTTAAAAACATTAAAGCTCTTTCTTTATAGATTATATTTGTTTATGAGAGTATTTTTAGAAAGATAAATTAAATCCAGAAATAGCTTATAATGGAAAAAGCAGATGTGAAAGACCGAGCATTACTTAAAAATATGGTGGACAGGAGGTAGTTTTCCTTTCCCACCCATAATCGACAGAAAATTTAAATCATTATGGTTTTGCAAACCTTAAAATTCATAGGGGAAATAATGAGTGATAGGATGTTCTTTGGTAGTAAAATGACCTGTGGTTAATGAGAGCAGTTTTCAGACTTCTGACTTTATGCCTTTACTGTTATGTTTTGTAAATATAATGGTGATACAAAGAAAGGGGAGGACAATGTGCATGTGTGTGAGAGAGCAGGTTGAAGGAACAGAGGCAAGGTGGTATAGGTATATGGATATTCCTGTTCCATCCCTGAGTCAGGGGGGATACCAAAAATCTGTGAGTGTGAGAATGAGAGCAAAGGGCAAAGGAAATCATTTGGAAGCCTCATGTGGAGAAGAACGGCTTCTCAGCATAGCTATTTCTGATCAGCTGCTGGCCACAACATGCAGCAGTGGCAAAAAAGGGAGCTGCAGCGGGAAGGTGTCCTCTGCCATGCTGCCAGCTGGTGTGCCAGGCTAGGGGCAGCCTTCTCCAGGCACTTCAGCAACAGGCAGTAGTGTCACCTTCCTCTGCTGACATCTGGTGGGGTGACCAATGCCCAGGAATAGTCTGTGCCTCTGGTAGCCACCTTCTTCTGAATCATACAAGTGTAGCATCTGCAAGCCCAGGGGTAGGTGACAGATCCTGCTTTCCAGAGCTGCTGGGTAGGACCATGCTGTAGGACAGGGACAAGCGGTGTATGAGAGTCCAGAGGAAAATGCTGTAGGGACTTGCTACCCTTTTTTCTCCTCTTCCTTTATGGATGCCTTCTATTCTTCTACGTTTGCTTCCCACGTAAATTTCCATGGATATCCTATCCCCACTCTTAGAACCTCTACTGTGTGGTAATTGCTGTGCGATGCAGGAACCCTGTTCAGTATGAGTTAGTAAGGAAGTACTTTCTGTTTCACAGCTGCAGAATATGTGGGTCTCACCTATGCTTAAATCCTTCCAAGCTCTTGTTCCTTCAACTGTGAAAATATTTACCTCGCACAGCTGAGCCAAAATGAAGAGAGAACTCCTTTTGGAATTGTTCATTGATCTGGAGGTAGTTCATGCATACCTAGGGAAGAGGAGAAGGAAAGAGAATTAATGAAGTTAAAAAAAATTATGGTGAAGGTCAAGTTTTATCCAGAATTCAATCTTTGATACAGTCAGCAGTCCCTCTAGCATGTATTTTCTTTATATTTTGACACTAATTATGTACTGTAGTTTCTTTTCTCACACAGTGTGTATGAAAAGTCCCAGAGCCTTTGGTTGTAGCTTGTGGATGGATAAATGGGAACAGGAAAGAGGGTGTTAGAATGGAGAGAAGCAAGGTGTTTTTTCTTACAGGTTGAAGAGTAGGGAAGCTGCATCAAGAGATTTAAGGTTCTTGATTTGGCATGGCTTTAATTCTTTATGGAGTTAAACTTTTTATGTAAATCAAACTTGAGAGGTAATCTTTGTACAACTTCAATTCTCCTTTTTTAATTTCTCCCCACTATTATACTGTTTGTTAATAAAAACTTGTTGTGTTTTGTTATTTATGT
>JANIJG010016765.1:8636-22062 GCA_024611175.1 Megaceryle torquata | reverse complement strand
TTCTTCCTTTTCCCAAACAATGCTGAAGATCAGCCCATGATTGTGGGGGGTTGACTATGAGGTACCAAATAGAGGAAATGTCACTTTCGTGTGCAGAGGTCTGCATGAGAAATATGTTTCTAGGTGTGGGTGTGTAGCTCAGAGCACTGTGCTCTTGGTTACCTCTGGGATTTTGATAACTTATCTCTAGGATTCCTGGAAGATAAAAGGTAAAACTGATACTGTTCCAAAAAGTGCCTAAAAAAAAGAAAGACATTTTCTTGTATTTCTTCATAGAAATATGAAGGGAGATCTGTCAGGAATTGCAGAGCAACAGTCTCAAGAGTGGAATGACCCACTCATTTTAATGTTGGAGATGTGAACTTAGAGGTCTGGGATTACTTTTTAATAATAACAATATATTTAAGGTGTTTTTTTAAGCATCTGTAGTTTTGTGAGAACCAGACAGTTGATTCTGTAAAACAGACACATCTATCAGCCTCCAGACATACCTGGCAGGACCTGTGAGCCTGTGGTGCTCTTAGTCAGCGTTTATTCAAATTCTGTCCAGTGAACTATTTTTGTGGCATAACCTGTATGAAAGGAAGGAAGATATTCTGGTCTATAGTATCTGCAGTATTAGCAGAACAAAGCAGACCCCTGTGAGTTGGGGTTTTTTTGTTTTGACTCGGACTTACAGTTTTACAGTCGTGGGTATTTAGTCTGTTTAGTGATCATCCCAAGATTAGTACACAGTTAATCACCAGTGGCAGACAAGGGGAGGATCTGGACCTGTGCAAAGGATTTGATACTGTCCTGCTTCACATCCTTGTCTCTAGATTGGAGAGACATGGATTTGATAAATGGACCACTTGGTGCTTAAGGAATTGGCTGGATGGTAACACTAAAAAGAGTTGTGGTCAACTGTTTGATGTTGGAGTCAACACCAGTGATGAGTGGCATTCCTTGGGCATTGGTATTGAGACTGGTGCTGTTTTAACATATTTGTCAGTGACATGAACAGTGGGATCGATTGCACCCTCAGCAAATTTGCTCTTGACACTGTTGTGTGGTGCTGTTGACACATTTTGGCGATAGGATTCCACCCAGGAGGGACCTTGACAAGCTTTAAAGATGGGCCTGTGCTGACCTCATGAAGTTCAAAACAGCCAAGTGCAAGGTCCTGCACAAAGAGAGGCTGAGAGATTGAGTGACTAGAGAGCTCTGGAGAAGGACTTGGGAGTGTTAGTGGATGAAAAACTCCATATAAGCCATCAATCTGTGCTCAAAGCCAAGAAAGCCCATCTCATGCTGGGGTGCATCAAGAGAAGCATGGCCATCAGGTAAAGGAGGTTTTTCTCTAATCTGCTGTCATGAGACCCTACTTGGAGTATTATGTCCAGCTGTGGCAGCCCCAACATAAAAAAGACATGGACCTGTTGGAGGGACTTCAGAGAAGGCCATGGAGATGATCAGGAAGCTAGGGCTCCTCCCCTGTGTGGACAGGCTGAGAGAGTTGGGGTTGTTTGGTCTGGAGAAGAGAAGGCTCCAGGGAGACATTGTAGTGGCCTTCCAGTATCTGAAGATGGCCTACAGGAAAGATGGAGAGGGCCCTTTATTAGGGACTGTAGTGATAGGACAAGGGATAATGGTTTTATACTGAAAATACTTTGCCTTTCTGTTTGCTTTCTTTTTGCTTCAATCACTTCACTCATTCCAGCTAGATGATAATTTAAGCAGTACAGAAACATTGCAGAATCAGAAATAAGCCCTGAGGCTGTTAGTTTCATGTGAAGATGATGTCATGTATCATGTATCTGTCTATAGGCCACAGCTCAGATGGAAGAGAGGCTTCGAGACATTATAACAAATCATTCTCCAGAGAATGTCCTTCCCCTGGCAGATGGAGTACTCAGTTTTACCCACCATCAGATCACAGAACTGGCTCGAGATTGCTTGATTAAATCCCACCAAGGCCTCATCACATCACGCTACTTCCTTGAATTGCAGCAGAAATTAGACAAATTGCTACAAGAGGTATGAGCTATGAGACTACTGTTACATTTGCTTGAAAAAATGTTTAAATCTGGTTTTTGAAGAGCTCTGTTTAAATAATCATGACTGTTCGCTCAAATAATTGCCAAAGTGATAGCTATAGCAGTTTTAAGTGTACATAATGACCACTACAAAGACTTTTAAGGCATCCTAATGTACTAGTCTGGAATAGATGGGTTGTAAAGATTTCAGAAATAACACCATTTTGTTATGCAGTGCAAGTTATAAATTGCTTACTGAAGTGTGAGCATAAGTCTTAAATGAGGAGGCTTGCTATTCCATTTACTGTGGATAAATGAGGAAACATATATCAGCCCTACTAATTGCCTGCTGTGTTGAGAAAGCAGACAGCAACCCTCAGCTTTCTGTTAGCTAGAAGTTACTTAATTATTTAGATATTTGTATTATTCCTCTTATAATTAAACTGTTTATTAACAGAAATTATATAATTTCTAACAGTGTTGAAAATTCCATAGAATAATGAGTTAAATGAATTAAGAAGGACTTGCAACTTGACAAAATAAATTTGCTATAACATAAGTCGCTGCATTTAACGAATATATAATTTTAAAAACTATGATTATGGCATGTAAAGTGCTGGTTTGTTTGTGTGCAATTTGATAGCACATTATGAGCCAAAGTTAATGTGATAGACCATCAGACTTTATATTGATTGGAAGTTTTCCAAATGAGATGTTCAGGTACTATGTCTCTAAATTTATGTCTTTTTTTCTACTCTGTTTTGTATGCAGGAGCTAAAGGTTTTGGGGTTGTTGGTTTTCTGGGTTTTTGTTTGTTTGGCTTTTGTTTGGTTTTATTTTTTTGTTGTGGTTTTTTTTTTTCCTTATCTTTTTTTCTTTGCTGCTTTTTTGTTAACATCTATCCAATAAATAGGTCTTCTGCAACTACTGTATTTTGAACTTTTCATAAAGCAATGCAAAACTTAAGACATAAGTGATTTATTTCTGGATTATTGAAACCCTAATTTTTGAGAAGAGAAAATACATAGAGCTTGCTTACTAATCAAAGGAAATTTGAACTAGTGACCTTCTTGTGAAATATATTTTAACAATGCCAAAGAGCAGGGACGCTTGGCCAGTTGACTGGACATATCTAACTGTGAATTATGTTACACTAGTGACAATGTCAAAGTGCAAGGAAGTATAAGCTAAGATTCATTGAATGACTATTAACACTGTTAACAAATACATCCCTTAAAATGGCTACACACAGAAGTACAGGGTACTTCTCATTCACTTCTCATTCACTTAACACCGCTGCCCCCAAAATCCACTGAAAAAACCAATCTTTCAAGTTATTCCCCAGTCTGCCTATAAAGCAGTGTATTATTAAAAAAAACACTGAAACACCCATTTTATCATGTTCTATGATACGACTTTGTTACATAAAAATTTCCTTTCTGCAAAAGCATAACACATTAGAATATTCTGACTTAACTTTCAGTCAACTGCATAATGGCTGTTAATAGCATAGTATGGCAGGAAGAAAAATTTTCCTTACACAACTTAGTTATGGGCACTTGTGCTTTGGATTCATGCGATTAATTTGTTGTCAATTCCCAGCTGTTACATTCAGTAGAAAGCTGCAGCTCCTACTGACACTTAGCACATTGCAATTTGCTTAAACAGAGGAAGACTCCCTTGAGTTTTGAACAGCTTGGTTCAACTAACGTTTTTATAATTTTAAGGTCATGGGTGTGAATGCTTTCCTGCTTCATCTCTGTTAAAGGTAGTATGTGTTGAGTCTTATGTTCACATACACACCTGAGTGTACACAAAACTGCACAAAGGTGCTTTTCATTTTGATGGTGATTAAAAAAGGTGTGTGGTGGTTTTGGTTTTTTTCAGAAGAGTTTTCTTAGAAGTGTGCAGAACACAAATGCTTGTGTCTGAAACATTGCAGAGTGCTAGATGGTATTCACACCTTTTTCTTTTTCCTCCTTGAAACTTCACAGATTAATTCTTCTCAGATATTGGTTATTATTTAAAATTGTTGTGCTTACGTTAAAAGCAATATGTAGCTTCCTATTTTCATAATTATTTTTGAACTTCAAAAAGTATGTATTACATAAAAAGTAGTTATTTGTCCATATTAATCACTTTTAAAATGTCAGTTTTTAAATTTTCTTTGTGGTTTTGAATAAGCAAGAGAGTATGGAAAAACTTAAATCTACATTTTCTACTTTTCATAACAAAGAAATGTTTTGATATTTGAATAAAGGGCTATTAGTATATTTTAATTTGACCTGCTCAGTGGGTGAGGGAGGAGCCGAGGATGTTGTCTACCTAGATTTCAGTAAAGGTTTTGACGCTTTCCCGCAGCATTCTCCTGGGCAAACTGTCTGTTCATGGCCAGGATGGTTCTACACCCTACTAGATAAAAAAACCTGGTTGGATAGCCAGGCCCAAAGAGTGGTGGTGAATAGAGTTAAATCCAGTTGGCAGCCTGTCATGAGTGGTGTTCCTCAGGGCTCAGTGCTGCTGGCACTTCTGTTTAACGTCTTTATCAATGCTCTAGATGAGGGAATCAGGGGCACACTCAGTAATTTTGCGGACACCAGGTTAGGCAGGTGTTGATCTGCTTGAGGGCAGGGAGGTTCTACAGAGGGATCTGGACAAGGCTAGATCCGGTTGGCCAAGGCCAGTGGGATGCAGTTCAACAAGTCCAAGTGCTGGTCCTGCACTTGGGCCACAACAACCTCATGCAACACTACAGGCTTGGGGACAAGTGGATGGAAAGCTGCCCAGTGGAAAAAGATCTGGAGGTGTTGGTTAGTCAACAGCCAGCTGAATATGAGCCAGCAGTGTGTCCAGGTGTCCAAGAAGGCCAAGAGCTTCCCAGCTCTACCAGAAATAGTGTGGTCAGTAGAACTAGGGAAATGATCATCCCCTGTACTTGCCACTGGTGAGGCTGCACCTCAAATACCAAGAAGGACATTGTGGTGCTGGAGTGTGCCTAAAGAAGGGCAATGAAGCTGGTGACGGGTCTAGAGAACAAGTCTTACAAGGACAACCTGAGGGAGCTGGGGTTGTGTAGCCTGGAGAAAAGGAGGCAGAGGGGAGACCTTATTGTTCTCTACAGCTGCCTTAAAAGAGGTGAGGTGGTGGTTGGTTTCTTCCCCCAAGTAACAAGTGATAGAACAAGAGGAGATGGTCTCAAGCTGTGCCAGGGAGGTTTAGGTTGGATATTAGGAAAAATTTCTTCCCTTGGAACAGGCTGCCCAGGGAAGTGGTGGAGTCACCATCCCTGGAGATATTTAAAAGATGTGTAGTTGTGGTGCTTAGTGAAATGGTTCAGTGGTGGACTTTGCAGTTTTGGATTAATGGTTGGATTAGATGCTCTTAAAGGTATCTTCTAACCAAAATTATTCTAATCAGAAGGAGAATGATACAGTTTCTTTGCATTCATTAGCATCCTTACGTTACATAGTTTGTTCTTAGAAAGGAACATTTGAAAGAGATTTTCATTACAGTTCAGACCATTATGGAAATGTTATCAAACCTCTCCGAGTGTTTTTTCTGTATGTATTCTTTTATAGCACTTTGTTGTAATCTGTAGAACTCAATTTCACATTGTCTTCCCTTCTACAAGTACCTTTATATGGGTCCTCTCTGCAAGTATAGTTTTATATATATGTGTCTATGTCTTTGTTATTTTACTATGACATGTGACCCCTGGATATCAGTATCAATTTGACAGGGATGATGATTATGTTTATTCATATTGTTTAGGTCAGTTTTCATTTTATCTTAAAGTTATTAACAAATTGAGACACAATTGTAGAGAGATGTATGTTGCATTGAAGTGCAGTTCCTTTTGCAAAACTGTTGGTAATAATACTGTGTAAGTTTTACCAAAAAAAAAAAAGAAGTAGGTATTTTGTCTATTATAGACACTTTTTTGTTCTTACAGTATTAGAATTGTACAAATGGAATTACTCGAAATCACAGCTTTGGTCAAATCCCTGCTTTTTTGTGCTGGCATCTTGAAATTGATAGGCTGTGTCTCAAGTACATGCTTCAAACCCTCAAAGCTGTCCCAAATACTCTATATCCTTTCCTGAGTAGTGTGTTGAATGCAGTTTGTTTTATTATCACTTTATTTTTATCTTTTAGGCTCAAGAGCGATCAGAGAGTGGAGAAATGGCATTCATTAAGCAACTTGTCCGAAAAATCCTTATAGTTATTGCTCGTCCCGCTCGCTTACTGGAATGCCTGGTAAGGTCATGCTTATTGTGGTCTTTTCACTTCTTAGTATAGGAAGATTTTAGATATTTTTTGAAGCATGACAAACAGTGGGGGAGGACTTTGCTGTTAGTGAGATCCTTTCTGCTTTTATTTCAGGAAATGTGATTGGCAGGGACCTCCTGTAGTTGTCTTGGTTCCCTGCTATTGTAAATACTATGTTTTAGAATCCCTTTCATCAATGGAGGAACTTCCAGTTTGAAATAAATTGGACTTTTCTGTTTAGACTTCTTTTTTAGACTTTGCTATTCCTTGGTCGGGAACTGCAATTGCTTGGTGGTTTTCCTCTTGTTGTTGTTCTTAGAAATTTCATAATTTTGTTTCGCTCAATGGTTACCAGAGCTATAAACAGCTTGCAGTCAGCTCTGCAGTACCTGTCTGGGGAGAACAGCTGCAGAAAGAATAGGGTATCTGGGTATACAGATAGAGTTGTATTGGGTACCAGAAGGAGAAGAGTTAACTTATTTATGCATAAGAATAGCACTGATGTTCTTAGACTGGGCTAGCTTGTGAGAGGCCATATGGGTGTGTTTCTGCTTTGCCTGCCTATGCTGTGGGAGCTAGGATGGCTCAGGTGTGGGAAGTTGCTCCTACGCAGAGAGCCAATGTACTTTGGTTGTTTAGCGAATCTAATAAACCCTTGCAGAACACAGTGTACTCAGGAGGATGGTGTAGACACCCAAATACTTTGTAAGAGCCAGACAGAGTCCAACAGGCTTGGCAAGCAGCCTGAGCTGACTCTGTTGAGCCACTCCGCTTGCCAATACCAGGATAACAGTGTTGATGCTTGCATACAGCTATTTGAGGCTGGCAAGGCTTATATGGGAGCCACTAACCTGCTGCTAGACTCAAGTTATGCCTGAAAGTGTCATAGCCACATTGCATGGCACTAAATCTGAGCTAGTAAGTTTTTCCAACCTGATTTAGCTTTGTGCTGTGTGTCTTCATCTGTGGCACAGTTAATCCACAACCTGGCTTGTGGAGCGATGGGCATTTTGAGAGCTGCCTCTGTTTTGTTTTGGAAACACTGTGTCTCAGTGTTCCCAGTCACAGTTTGTTCATGATTTGCAGTTCAGAAGGAATCTAAAACAAGGTATGTGCTCTGAATCAGCATGAAAGAGATGTTTAAAAAAAAACCCCAAAAAGTTGGCTATAGAGAAAAGGATGTCTTAGCGTGTCCTGCCTCTGCCAACAAATCCAAACTTGCGTTATTCCTTTGCCTTGAACTCTGAAACGCTTGTTCCATATCTAGTGTTGTCTTCCCTGCTCTGTTGCAAGGGTTCACATAATCTTTCTTCACCTCTTCACCCAATTTCTCATACAATGTCTTGGCTTCCCTCTGGTCTGTATCCTTTGCTATCATCACACATCCAAATATGCCCATAAAAATATCTTGACATCTGATGGACTGAGGTTCTTCACGATACTTTGTCCTGCCCCTCTGTGCTTTCTAGCCCTTTCCCACCTATCACTGCCACCAGTGTGACCATTGTCTTCAGCTTTTTAATTCAGGTTCTCTTCTGGTAACCTATTTGTTCATTAGTTCATTCTCCCTAAATGCTGTTATATCTAACTAGTTCAAATTTCCAGTGATTTAGTTCCCAAATTCTGCCCCTGGGATTTTATCTTAGACTACTTGGTCTGCTTTATCACACTTCATGCAGAGCTGTTGTTCATCCTGTATTCTTCCTTTTGCTGGGCCTGCTGATGCAGGTGGAGGGACACTGTTGCAAGGCCAGGAGATGACTGTATCACTTAGTGGAGAGTTTTAGAACACCAATTGCAGAGAAAGCCCAGCTTCCTTAAAGAGTTCTTACTTCAGATGCGATCTTTAGGGGATTTAAGCTGGAATGTAACAACTCTGCCCAGTAGGCTTCTAAAGGGACAAGTAGCTTGAAAAAATTTAGGCATTCTCTAACAAGATAATACATTTGTCAGCCAAGAAGGTGTTAAGCTTACTGCGTAAACATCCTTGGAGTCATGGAATTTTACAGAAACAATATTGTTGCATCCTTCTGGAAACTTTGGATAATACTGGCTGTTATTTTAGAATGTCGTCCTGAAGTAGACACTAGGGATGGAAGACTTCAGCCTCTGTAAGAAAGTTCATAACATTGTATGAAAAAAACTCAGCACATGTCATGAAAAGTTTCAGGTACCATGCAGTAATGCTGTTAGTTTTCTAATGGTGATCTCAGCTTAGGTGTTCATAGTATGTGAATTCCCTTTTTTATTCACTTGATAATCATATGAATAAAGTTTTTGCAGTTTCATATATGCCAAGAGCTACTGCTAAATACTGAAAGATTTTTCTCCATTAGTACATGGGAAATAAAACAGAGTTTGAAGTAAAGATTAGAAAATAAAATCATTCTTCTGTGTGTGTATATATATGCGTGTATATTTAGATACATATATGCACCCACATATTCACATGATTTAAAGTACATTTTCTGAAATTGCCTTGATTTCCTATCAAGTGGAGGAGAAGCTGTTACTTGCCGCAGAGGCAGGTAAGGAGATTATGAAGTTTTCATGATGAGGGTACACAGGAAGTCTTGGTGCACATCATCACATTGTTGTGTTCTTTAGTGCCAAGGAGAAACATGTAAGATGTGCTGCTGGGGACAGCACATGTCAGACGAGGTGAGTGAGGCTAAACCAGCATGTAATGCTTAGTTACCCTATTCAGACTTCTAGACAGTTTAGCAGCATCCTGATTCTTTTTGCTAAATAAAAGAGTTTGGGCAGGTCATCTTTTTGTAGTAAAACCTTTGGAGTAGGCTGAAGGTGATGAAGCATTTCATGACAAATTAATAACTAAGATTGTTTCCACAAGAATGAAAATTCCAAAGATACTTCATTTCGGATGCAACTACTCCTGGTAACCACAACAGTTTGGATGCTTCCAAAATTAAACACAATCCCTGATCTCAAGCCATTTTCCAGGTTGGGTTGTTGAATTACCAAGTTCTGGGCAGCCTGAGGAGCTAGGACAGTATCCTTGTGACCCAGCAGACAGACTAAAGCCCCATGGAGTTATGGCAAGCCATGAAACAACTGGCAGGGAAGCTATCTAGCTCAGTGATCTGTCTGGCTTCTGCAGATATTTTTGACAGAAGTTATTCACTTCAGCAAATAGTCTATTTTGTTACATCAGTGTTTCACAACTTCGACTGTCTATCACTCTGTTAAGCATTGCACCTATTGTGATCTGTGGTTGGCACAAACATCTTGAAGAATGTAATGGCTACATGAGAGCTGTTTTGCTGTGAATTCATACTAGTAGAGAGAGAAGATCTATTTCAGATACCACCAAACCTTCTAATAAAATTCCTTGTTCCTTTTCAATGCTTTCCTATTTTTGTCATCTGTGGAGGTAGTAAAATAAATGTATTTTCAAGAGACTTAAGGGACCTTTTTTTTTGTGTGTGTGTGTGGTGTGTGCCTCTTTGAGGTTTGCCTTTTAGGCATGTTATAAATGATAGTTGCAATGTAGTTGGCTTCTAAAGGAAGATATTTCATTTTTAGATTGGATCAATGAAGTTCAAATGTAGTCATCAAGTTAGAATTTCGGCTTTGTTCTAAACTTAGTAATTCATTTAATTATATTTTCCATAAAACATAGTGCATATATATTGAGAAAACAAACAAACAAAAACCCACAAAAACAACAACAACAACAAAACAAAACAAAAAAAAACCCCAACAACAACAAAAACAGTTAAAAATTTCATTCAGAAGTAAAATGGAGAGCAATATATTTACATAGTTTCTTTATTTCAGTAGTGGACTTTCATACATAAGTGCCTGCAAGGAGATAGTCTTCCGTGTGTATGTGTCTTATCACTGCTGGTTATAGGTCATTTCACTCTGAATATTATGGGAAGTTTTGAGGACAAAGAACATACTGTTCTTGTGAACTAGTGCTCTGAAATAATGGTATGAAATTTTGTAGCTTACAGCATATTACATTATATGAGAATCATAATAGTGTAATACAATATAATGAATAGTATTTTCTTAATAATGGAAATACCTAATATTTGCAGTAGAAACAGCAACGGAAATTTTTGTTAGGGTTTAAGAATTTAGTTTCTACAAAAAGAATGATGGTCATTATTTTTCTTCTAGGAATTTGATCCTGAAGAGTTTTACTATCTTTTAGAAGCAGCTGAAGGCCATGCTAAAGAGGGGCAAGGAATTAAAACAGACATCCCTCGATATATTATTAGCCAGCTGGGCTTAAATAAAGATCCTCTTGAAGGTAAGTGCATTTCCTGGTCCAGCTATAGGCTCCTGGATTTTTCCTTCTCAACGTGTTCAATCATTCTAATAATCTGAGTGTACTTGAAAAGGGTCACAGTAAAGATGGTAGCAGAACAAGCATTTGCTAACCCTCACAGTACTCACAAGCTCAAAGGCATTAAAAAGTACATCTGCAATTTTTCCGGTATGAATATCATTCAGAAATACACTGTGCTGACGATAAGTGTCATTTTCTTCCAGCCTGGCAATGCAACTCTATTATTTTTGCTCTGGATGAAATGTACTGGTATAATTTGATGGCAACTGTTATCCAACCATAGGTATAAATAAATAAACTGTGATAAGCTGTAACTAGCCCTTCAGAGCCCCCACACTCACACATCTTGGAGTCCCTGAGAAAAATATGTCCCATTCTTATTAAAACTGCAAAGATTTCATTTTCTGGGTAATTTATGTGTCAGTGTTAGGACTTTTTGTAGGGAGAACTTGGATTCTGATGAAGGTACTGTCATTGCAGAATTTTTATTTTTCTAATTCTTCTTTTAAGGACAGTGTTGAGAAAAATAAAAATACTTCTGTCCCCTAACAAGATCATCATCTCTTCCATCCTGACACCAGGCTCTATCACTGGTAACAAATAGAAAATCATTCACTGTGTTCAGTGCTAGTCCTTCAATTTGGAAGAAATTGACAGAAATGCTGTAGTGGAAAATAAGTTCAGCTAGTGCCGTTTAGCTTGTCTTCCATGTACCGACCCAGGATGAGGGGGATCTCTAAGGAGAGGACTTGATAACACAAAATAAAAGCCAAAAACTATGATGAACTTATTTTTTTAGCCATGATTCAAGAACACATTTTGTAAAATCAAAGGAGTAGTGTACCATGTGTTAGAAGTCTTTTTTGTTAAACTTTAACAGCTTGTGAAGTTCAGCACTGCTGGGTGTTGTCAGGAATTTAGTTAGATCTGATTCAATTAGATTGGATATTGTTATACATTATATTTATGTTATGTTGACAGATCTAAAGAATGTCAAGTCCATTATCCACTTCCTATCTTCACAGAGTTACTTCCTTATCCAAACTTAGTATTATCTTTATCTGAGTTACAGATTAAAGCAGCTTTGATCGTTTTTGCTTGGATTTAGAGTGCAGCAAGGATGCCAGTCAGATTGGAAAATATACATAAGTAGTGTTTTCCATGTGGTGCTGGAAAAGATCAAGAAATAGCTTAATGGTCTGCAAGATAAAGAGGTGTCTGATGGACTTGGAGAGCTGTTGACCTGGCCTAGATTTACAGTTTGTAAATTCCTCACTAAACAAGTATCCAAGGTTTAGTTTGGAGCGTGAGTTTAGGGTTTAGTGTCATTGACTCTGGTTCTGCCACTTGAACCTTCTCTTACTGATTTACTCATTTTGGCCACTTGTGTAAAAGTGCTTTTCAGCATGAGCCAAAATGTGACACTAGTAAGTTTATTAGTATCTTTGAAGTTTTGTGAACAGTTTATTCTGAAAGGTCTAGAGACAATGCTATGTGTAAAGAAGGGGTACTATTTTCTCAGACTACATATTTATTTTATTTGTGTCTTCTTCATCTAGAACACATCTCATAAATTGCATGTTAATGAATATAACACATTTTGAAGTGTTCTAGGATAATTGAAATGTGGTGGTTTTTTTTTTTTTTTTTTTTTTCCTGAGGGGAAAAAGATGGGCTATGTGATTTTTAAGTAAATAGTGAGGGGGGGTATGATGTATGATCTTTTGTTTATGATGCACTGATCTTTGGTTCAACTGAAGATTTGGCCAATTAATTTATTTTGTGTATCATTTTAAAGGTTAATGAGTATAGAGATTCATGATCAAACAATTCAGGCCATCTGATTAATACTTTCTCACCACCTTACAAAAAGTGGTATTTGCAAGCAGTATGTATCACTGTGCAAGGACTTCTGAAATGATCGGGGTTTGATTTTAAATTGATGACTCTATATGCAAGGACATCTAAGCAAAAATAAAAGAATGGCACTGTAGGTTTATACCCTTGAATTAATTGTTTACAAAGATAATTATTTGGAAATATTGTATTCATTTGTATTTAAAAAAACAAAACAAAACAGGAAGATCATCCTCTTGAGAGAGCTTTAAATTCCTTGTATGCAAGAACAAAAAATATTTTAAAACATTTTAATAGCAGAAGAACCAAGTCTTTCAAAACAAACAAATAAAACTCACCTTGGTAATACCACTTACCTTGAAACACAGAACTGTATTCTCAACTAAACTGTTAAGCTCTTTCTGCCATGTTCATGCAAAGGATTTTACTTCCTCTGCAGAGAAAAGCAACCTAGACCATTCTCTACTCAACCTCCTTTGTTTCCTGCCATAGCTGTGGTGTTTGTTCTTTGAGTGAAATGACACATGCATTACTTGGAATTGATGGTAGATAAATTTATACTGTACTGAAAGCAATACCACAAGAGATCTGTCACATAATACAGACTGGTGGCTTCATTCTTGAAGAGTTCTCTGGGGAGAAGTTTTTTCCCATGGCTTTTAAATTTCCATCTTTACCTTTTAGAATCATGAGTCTTCAGAAATGGTTTAAATCAATAAAAGAAAAAGAGCAGATGTTTAATGGTATTTAGATTAGTTTTTAAAATATCTTTAGGCATTGCAAAAAGGTTCCATAGCTCCCTGTTTCGAAAGCTTAGTCTTGGTTCCATTCCATTACTACCTACTGCTTGCAGATAATGTGTATATCTCAAATAATAGTATTTTGCAAAAGCTCTGTTTAAAAATGGCTTATTTTTATTTATTATTTATTAAATTCAGATGAGAAGGCTGTCAAAGTATATTAT
>JANIJG010016763.1:0-28619 GCA_024611175.1 Megaceryle torquata | reverse complement strand
TTCGTGCTCCCTGCCTCTGGAGCCGGGGCTGCTGTGCGGGAGGAGGCACCTCGGCGTTGTAAAGCAGTGGGGGTTGGGTTTTTTTTTTTTCCCGAAGTGTTTTGGGGCTCTTTCTCAGGTCTGTAGATTACATGCGGACACTTCACTTTCAGCCATGCCTGCCCCGGCAGCTTTCCGTCTGCAGTAATTTTCTCCCTTTGATCTTGTTGGATTCTCGTTGGGGCTGCGGAGCTCCGCTCGCACCTACCTGCCTGCTGTATGTGTGCAAGAGGGATTGCTTTCTCTTTTTTTCTTTCTTTTTTTTAAACGATTTTTTATTACAAATACCGATTTTAATTTTTAAATTTTTTTTTTTTTTTAAGACCAAGACCAAACCTCATCAGATCCACACGGTTTTCTTAAGCTAGTGGAAATAACTTTTGCCTGGGATTTACAGCAACGTTTCCATCCTCCCCGGCCCCTGCGGACTCCAGCAGGCACACTGCCTAACAGGTTTGCAGTTTCTTTTTTCTTCCTATCACTTTTTTTTTTTCCTCTTCATAGCTGTGCAATCACTGTAACTTTTGTATTAATTGAAAATGTCCTCTTGTCTAAATTCTCCCAGTTATGAAGACTCCTCGATACGTTTCATGTGACCTTTGGGCAGACTGTGGAACTTTATATTTTATTTTGTGGGGCCTTTAGTCGAGATTTTCTTAATGTGTGCTTGGAAGTGGTCATACCGGAACTCTGGCGTGCACAGAAAGAGTGTGAGAGAAACCAGATATGCTGTAACTTTTTTGCTTGATACCTGTTTGACTTGGTATCTAAACTTTTAAAGTGTTTTGAGGCCTTATTATTTCCTGGGAACTTGAAACTATGAAGAGAAGTGCCGTGCTTTATTAATGATCCTCGAGGAGTGCACCCGGATTCAGACTCTGACTGTGGATTGCTAGGAGAAAAGTAAAGTTCATCTCCAGACTTGGATGAAACGCTTGTGGCATAGGAAGGATGGAGGGGATCAACTCGATTTGGAAGAGAACGGTACAGAAGCAAACTCTCTTTTCACCATAAATTCAAGAAACGCCTCCTGTGTAATTTCTGGGAAGAATACCAATAATCTCAGACAATATTCAAAGTGAAGAGCTTGAGCTTGTGTCGTGGGAATTGCTGGCAAGAAAGTGAAGCGTCTCTCAAGGGTGTTTGAGATGGATGTTTTGAACCTGGGGATCTTCTTAACTCTCGGGCAGGAGGCATGAGGACACGGCGTCCATGGGGAGATTTCCCCACGCCTCACTTCTGTGGGACTGACGAGTTCCTAATGCTCCCTGGTGTTCCTGCAGAGATGAATTGATTTGCTTCCAACCTGTTTCACTGATCTTTCCGGATTTATCTGCTGGAGGAGGGACTCATAATTCAGGATACTTTTTTTTTTTTTTTAGTTTGTTTGTTTAAAATATGCCTTTGAGCTCCCAGCGGCCTTTGAGCACGTGGCACCAAGGAAGAGAACCGGTGATGGTGAGAACCGGAGGAGTCATCCGGTAAGCAGCGCTGGCGGCGACCGAGCCCCTCTCTCTCTCTTCCGCCTCTCCGTCGCTGGAACCGCACGCTTGGAAACCTCACGAGCTTTGCTGACGGCCGGAGCCCACCGCAGGGTGAGGACGCGTTCCTGAGCGGTATGTGTGGCCAGAGCCCGCTGCTGCAGCTGGTAGCATGAGTGCTGGCCCCCAGCTGCAGCGGGCTCTCCTCTGGCCTTGGCTGCTCATGGCGACCCTGCAGGCAGGACTTGGCCGTACGGGGCTGGCGCTGGCGGCGGCGGTCGAGTCGGAGAGGTCGGCGGCACAGAAAGCCATCATTAGGGTCATCCCCCTCAAAGTGGAGCCCATCATCCTGGAAGGGGAGTTTGCAAATGTTGCTGAGGTGACTCCGGCCGAAGGAAAACTGCTCCAGGTAAGAGCAGCTGTATTTTATCCACCTCCACCTGCCCTACCTTCCCTCTCCGACCCTCTCCCCCTTTCCTCTCCTCGCCTCTTCAGCTCCCAGCACGATGCGTTGGATTTTTATTTCCTGGCTGCAGCTCTATAACCAAAACACTGAGGCATTTTTGGTATGAGCTGTCCACCTGCGTGCGTTGTTCCTTTGCGGTCCTGCCCCGCACGCTGTTCTGGAGCGGAAGGGATTGGGCAAATGGTTGATTCCTCGCTCGGTCGCAAACTGTAGCTGCACTTGTATTAACGTTGGATTTTGGATGTGGTTGGTTGATCCCACAAAGATTATTACGTATCTTAATTGATGTTATAAAGCTGAGTGTGTCGAGTCACATGTTGGGACGCTAAACATCTGACAGAAAACATGATTATCCTTTATTTTTTTTATGAAATCCATAAGGTTTTCTACACAGTTCTGCTGATAGCTGGGGTTTTGCTACAGCTGAAGTGCACGTCCACGCTTCACCCCCAAGAATCACTGTTGTCTTGTGTATCGCTGCACCTGAGAGCTGAATTTTACCCATGCAGTGGTTCCTGTGGTGTCACCACCCTGTATCTTCAGAAGTGAAATTAATGCTGGTTTCTGACCTTTACTAAAGGAGAGAGCATCTGAACATCTCGCCACGAGGTGCAGATGCTGCTAAGAGGCAGAGCTGAGCCATTCGGTGAACAAATCGATCTCCTGCATATGTTTTGAGCTCAGTTTCCTGCGACCTGGTGCGTGCTCTGTCGTTTCTGTTGGTAATTTGCTTGGCTTTGTTCTTGAGCACACAAAAATGACAAAATAGCCTGCGTTAATATTAAATCTTGATTTCTGCATGGCCTTTTCCAGTCTTGACTTTCCAAATGCGGCATGTTGTAATCTTAATTAAATTTGTAGCTTGGAAATTTAAATTGAAGTAATAAATTTCGTATAGTCTTATAAGAAAAGAAGTACAGTTGAGCCAGTTTTAGAACATGGTCACCTGTCTGAAAATGAAAACGGGCAATTAGTGACATTTATAAAGCCTGTTTTTCCACACCTTCTGAACTGCTCAGAATGAAAGCTGTGCTATAAAATTATATTACCAGACTAAAAAAAAACAAAACAAAACAAAACAAAAAACCTTAGACAAATGTACTCAAGGTCCTGTTCTGTCGTGAGGCAATGTCCAGGAAAGTCAATATTTATTCCTTCCAAAAACTACAGTGGTGTTGCAACTGAGCACAAAGTATAGAGCGTGGCCCTTTTCGAAATGAGAAGGTGATAACCTCTATTGTGTGAGGCGTGCACGTTTTTAACCAAACGCAGTGACACAAAGGGCTTGGTTCTTTTTGTGTCTCCTGCCCGTCGCAGCAGCACAAACGAGGTGTTTGGAATCCAAAGCCGTGAGCGCCGTTGGATTTACAACCGACTTTGTCCTTTCAAAATCATCCTCGCAATGGAGAGGGTTGGGGAAACGCTAATCTAATCTGGGGAGTTTGTGTACACAGATACTGACCTGCGCTGTGTATGTAAAAACATACACAGCCTTGATTCCTCCCCTGTGTGTGCGCAGGTGACTGTTCCTATTCCATATCCCACTGAATCCAGCGCGGAAAATCACCCGGCTCTGGTTTCAGGTGGCAGTGTTGGGATCGGGGGGTCAGGCTGTGCCTTCTGCAGCAGGATGTTTGCCCGGTACCAGGCACTGTGCTCTGGGAAAGCTTAGTCAGGTGTACCTGTGACCTCCCGTGTATATCTTACAGCGTAGTTTCTAATTCTGCTGCCACAGATTGAAACTTGGGCTATAAAATGCCATTTAACGTTGTTTGGGTCCTGATCCTGCAGTGGGTTCCTGCCTCTGGAGAGATGAAATGGGTGACGGAGCCGTTAATTGTTAAAGTACAAAATAAGTAAGAACTTAAGGGGAGGAACTATTTTAGCTGACGTTTAGATTGTCGGATATTAAGTACACCTGAATTAGCCTTTATTGGGACATCTTATTTAAAATGCGGTTGTGAACATCCCAATCTTGCCAAAACATTGGGTCACGTGCTTAACTTTGATTGGAACTCTTATTTAAATGAGCCTCTTCACACATACCTGCACAATTGGTTCTTTAGATGTAACTGAGGTACATAACATGATTATCTTTACAGTTAATGAGCTAAGATGTCTTATTTTTACACCATTTTTGGATAGGTCTCCTTGGTTACGTCAGAGCTTGTAAGATGCAGTCAGCCCTCGTGCCCATTGCAGAGAACACAGTGTTCTCTCAAAGCTTAGCTTAGAGGAGTGGATGGCCCCATCCTGCTTTCAGAGCAGTGTCCTCGTAGTGCAGTGGTATAAGATTGCTTGAGGATAAGTGCTGCAGAGTTAGCCCTATATTCAGGCAAAGTTCCATTTTAACTTATAATTACTTTCATAGTCTTCTGCTCAATATATATATTTTAGAAATACTTCATTAATTTAATATAGAAAGACCTGCATGTAAGTGATGGAGCCTCACTAAATGGACTTACACCAGAAGGTTCTCTTGGTTTCATTTCTCCCAGCCATATTCTCTGGGATCATCTAGAGAAACAGACTTTGATCGTAGTGTGTTACGTTTGTAGAAGCTGACTTTAAGAAGATCTTTTTCACCTGTAATAAAATAATCCCAATGTCAAATTCCTCCTGGCACCCCTTGCCCCCGTGACTGGTTTTTCTGGGAGATCTCTGGATTTTTGGTTTTGGAGGTCACTGAGCAGCGGTGGGTGAGCAGGTAGGTGCCAGACAGCTGCCTGGTACCTGCCCATCGTCCGCCCCTTTCAGCTTAACCCAGGCAGCGTTACCTCCGGCACTCCGCACGATGCAGCATGATGCAAAGGGAGAGGAATTTCTCAAGTAGGCAGAGCCACTTAAGGCGTTATAGGTCAAAAAACCAACACCTTCAACTTCTTAGAGAAATCATCTTCAAGCTTGTTCAGAGCTCCAGCTTATTCAGAGAGCACATGCTCTGAGCATTAACTATTGCTTCACACAGGAGAAGTAATGCTGTGAACGAGTTTGCAGTTTCCAAATGGCTGGAAGTTTAGGTCTCTGTCAAGCTTACTGCACTAGCCTGGAAAAAAAAAAAAAGTCCCAGGGAAATCAGAAAATAGCCCTTTAATAAAGGTGGAAGAACCAGACCTTTTAGACAAGTAGGTTGGAAAGAAGGTATTTGGATCTTACCGATCGATGGATTGCTGATGGGCGGAGAAGGGTTGGACGTGCCCTCCACCTGCAGTTCTGCTGCTGTTTGCTGTAAATGCTGATGCAAATTTTACAGTCTCACTTTTGATAGTTTTGACTGTTGTGCTAGCTGATGTTTTGAGGAATAAATCTTGGTTTCCTTCTTGCCCGTGCCTCAGTCTCCACTTGATACTGGAGAGAGTTGGTGATGTTGGTTTGAGGACAGTAGGAAAATGGGGAGTGTCTTGGAAGGAAATAGAGAGGGACTGTAGAGACTTGAAAAAAAAAAATTCTCCTCCTCTTGAAATTGAATTACAACAGAATTGACACATAGATCTAATTGTGGAAGAAGAAACCATCTTATTTGAGAAATAGTTCAGCACTTAAAGGTTTTTGGTTTATGGGTTTTGATTTATTATTTTAGTTGTGTATGTGCAAGCATATATAATTAAAAATGAGCATTAGCATCTTTTCTGTTTGAGCATCTGTAATCCCAACCTTGTACATGGGGGCAGGGATGATGCTGTTGGTGTGTGTGGTGTAGCTGGGATCATTGCAGTCTCTAGCTGTGGGGCTAGTATTTTGGAAATCATGCAAAAACTTCGGGAAAAATCCCAAACAAAGACATTTAAAAAGAGGCAGTTAAACTCAAACTACTTTATTTACTATAGAGAAGCAACCCTCAGTCACCTTACATGCCTACATGTAGATCTGTAGAACAGTGGAACAATCTTCTTATTTAGCAGGCAGAAGTTTATAATCAGTTTTCCCAAGGTGCATTATTTTATCGCAGGTCTCACAATACTTTGTTTCATTTCCACATAATCTTTGCAGCTACGTAGTTAGGTGATTGCAGGAGAAAGTCAACTTTCAGTTACCCACTGAGCGCATTGTTTTAACTTAATGAGTGCAGGAAAAAAAATCTTGAGAGCACAGAACAAGCTGCCTAAAGGCTCTGAACCCCGAAAGCAAGGCTTGTCCTCTTTCCTCTCCCTCCAAAGAAATAAGTTGTTTAGAAAATATTATTTTTAATAATAAGCCAGCCTTCTCTTGAGGGTGGGATGAAGGAGAATTAGAGGAGGGTCCTCAATAAATTTGGTTTAAGCTGAAAATGAAATGTAGATATATTCAGAAAAGAGGCTTGGTGGGTATTCACAGCAGCAATGATAATGACAAATTAACCCTTGAAATCGCTACAGGGAGCCCTAGGTGATCATCCTGGAATTGGGAGAATGTTTCCAGTGTTGCAACGTGTAGTGCTATTGGAGAATCATAATCATCTACTTAACTGCTTATAGAGGGTTACACTCCCAACCCATAAGAAAGTAAATATATTAGTAGTCTTCGATACTACTAGCTCCTGGATCAACAAAAGGATGTTGAGTGCATAATGTTGACAGAGATCAAAGAAATGGGCAAGTCTAACCAAATGATAATGGGGACTTAAATTACCTGTGAATAAACTGGTCAGATAGCACAATGAGAGTGAGTTCAAAGCAGCAGTTTCTGCCTCTTGGAACAGCTCGTACTAGAGTACACAGAAAGAGATTCTTGACTTAGTGTTAAGTAATGTGCAAGAACTGACTCAAAAGCTGGCAATAATTGAGCCACTTGTATTGACTGCAGCATAATAAAATTCCCTGCCTAAGTACCAAAAAGTGGGACTCTGACACTAACCTTTAGATCAGGAAATGGCACTAAAGTGAGACAGTGAGTGGAATGGCTCTTACAGCTTCAAGAAGTAGCTTTAGATGGGACATAGATACCCCTCAGGAGAGTAAAAGCAGCCTGGGGAACGTACAAAGCATCAGATCCGAAAGGCAGTAAGTGGAACCCCCGTACAAATACCTTGGTAGGGCCCAAGAAACCATTGTGGCCAAACGGATCTTTTAAATGTTGGACATAGAGGGTTGGTATAGGATTGGCAGTGCAAATACTGTAACCTGCAGTGTAGATTAGTGTGGTGTTAGTGTTAGTAAAGGGGTTAAGCTGAGCCATTAAAATCCAGCTGCAGAGCAGGGAGTCTCAGCTGGAGTTAGCTGCTAGAAAAAGCTGAGTTTAGAGGCTGTTTCTGAGCTTCTCTCCCTCTCTTGAGCATGTGCAGAGGCCGAGGCGGAGCTTTGCCCAGTGTGTCTTCTCTTCTGAGCCACAAAACGGGCGACAGGAAAATTCCCTGTTTAAAGAAGTTCTAAGGACTTTAAAGCTGTTTCTTCCAGCTCCCCAGTGAACCCTCTGGTGCTGGTCATTGTCCCAGTAGAGTTATAGACACAGTAGAATTATGACACATGTAGGCACAGACCCATCTTGAATTGGAGATTTTCGGTACTAGAAAGATCACGGTTCTGGAGGCCCAAGTAATTACATGGGGCAGGCAGAAATAGGAGTAACCAACCCAACTGCACCAGAGCAAAGATACATGGTCAGAAGGCTAAATCAACAGCGCTGGAGTGAGTGACAGTCACCAGAGGACTTCTGGCCAGGCACACCCGTCCTGGAGTATATCCAAAGAGCAAGTGGACATTTCCCAGAGATAAGCTGGCAGAGGGGTGAGATGACGGGAGAAGGGAAATGGGCCTCAGCCGATCCTGCTGGCTGTAGCTAGGCTGTGTTTCTGGGTGAAATGGTTCGGAACTATTAAAGTTGCTTTTCTGTTTTGTGCCTCCGTAAAACTAAAGGTTTGGTGGGCGTGTCGTACAGGTGGTGGAAGGCTCTTCTGAATCGCATGCAAATTCATTCTTTGCAAATGAAAACTTTCTGAGTTGTCCTCGTAATACAAATGGCACAAACTTTGTGGGATCCAAGAGAACTCTATTGTAGTAGACTTTATTTAGGACAAAGATTGATGGACGTTTTTATGTATTGTAACTCTGTATTTTTTCATGCAGAGAGCTCTCAAACACACCTGAAAGTTTTCTGTGGACTTGCCCCAAGAGCCTTACTCAGTCCAATAACAAACGTTAACCTAAAGGGGAAAAAAGGAACAGTTAAGTGCAATGGAAAATGTGCAGTGTAGCTCGATCTTCTGTCTGTCTGTCTCCAGTATCACAAAAAACTGTGTTGTACAGGTTGCCAACTGTCAAATATATGAAATTTTGGTGTATAAAAAGAGCAGGCTTTAAGCTGAAGGTACTGAGGGTACAGGGGAATATATCCCACACGAGCAATGCACATCCATATTTTATCAGCCTTTTGGCCTTCCCTCCATTCTGGGTCTTGGGATTAGATACAGACAAGAGGACAGGGTATAGAGCAGGCATAGGTGGCATGGGTGGTTGTGGTGGTCTCTTCCACCTTTTCAGTTCTGTGACTTTTATTTGTATTTTTTTAATATCCACTTATTTTTCCCTGATTTCACCGGCTGTAAAGAACAGGAAGCGTTGTCCTGCCTTTCATTTGCCCAGAACACTTTCAGTCTGCATTAAGGAATCGTAATCACATCTCATGCTTCGGAGCCTTGGGCTTGCTGCCAGCACGGGTCAGGCGGGAGCTGGCCAAGAGTTTTCTTGGGACTTTTTTTGTTCTGGGGGGGGGGTTTGTTTTGTTCTTGTTGGGAGCATCAGGGATTGGCCTTTTCTCAAAACAAGGCATTAAACCTGTAGGTCAGTACTCAAAGGTGGTAGAGAGAATGTTCTTGGGAATAGGCTTTGGTTGCATGGGTTGCTCCAATGCAGATCATCAGGCTGAAGTGCTGGACTCTTTTCCCCCCTGCAGCCAACCTCTTCGAATGATCTGAAATTTTGGGTGTGTATCCTCTTCTCTGCAGCTTGAGACATGAATCATCTGCCTAGATCAACGGATGTGTTCTCACCTCGTCACTTCCCTAACCCTAAAGGGTCTAGTTAAGGGCATTAGTGGCTCTTTGATCTCTCTTTTGTTCTCATTTTCAGTCATTTGGTCTCCAGTGATCAAATGGGTTAATCTGATGCGTATTGCTGTGCTTGGTATCAGAACAGTGCAGAAATGTAATGGATTGTCATGTACAGAAATTCCGATGAGGTAGCTGAATTAATTCCTCTGGCCATAGACTCTATGAAACAAGTAGAAGTATTTTTACCCAGTTCAGTTATGACATGTTAATTTCAAACATAAGCAGAGCAGTTCGGGGATGAAATTTGCTCTTGTTTTGACAAAATGTACCTGAGTTCCAATTCAAATTGATATAAAAGAATCAAATGTAGACTTTCTGCTTCTGAAGCACTTCGGCAGCTGTTCCATGGGGGTTTTGTTCAGCTGGGTGGGTTTGCTCATGACTGACAGTACATTGCTGGAGGAGGGATCCACGCACTGCAGGAACTTGGAGAGAAAGACATTGAGATTGAACTGGATCCAGATCTGAAAAGTGAACAGCTCTTCAGTCCTGTTAGAGGCGTGAAGCAATTTTCCTTACAAAGGCCAAAAATCCCAATAATAGAGCAGAGCAGGTGCAGTGAGGACACTGCCTGAGAAGGCCTGGGATGACTGCCACGTGGTAGAACAGAAGACACAACTTGTGGAGATCTACGTAGTGATTAATGTGAACTATGTATATGAACTGTTCTTTAAAATGTCTGGAAGGTGGCTGGTGTGATACCAGTTTTTCTCTGGGCTCCTCATCATCCACAAAAGTCTAGACCAGTATGCTGTAAAATCCACGTGGAATAAGTTGGTAGAAACTATCATGCCGAGTGTAGTAAGTGGATATAAAGGAGTCAACAGATGGATCAGTTGAGCAGGTCCAGCTGAATTTCCAAAAATGCTTCAGCAAAGGCTTTTAGGGAAACTAGAACATGGAGTAGGGAGGAGGCTCCTGGATAAATGACTGTTGGGAGAGAAGCAGCAGATGGTCGGAATTGCGGGCACATTTTCACCGTGGAAGAAGCTGATGATTGTAGCTCTGCAGGCATGGGTGCTGGTAGCTGTGATGTCCTGTACATTTAATAAGCATATGGAAACCCAGTTCTTGGGTTTTAGAGCTTTTAGTTTGAAGTCATGAAGACAAAGATCAGCTGTGTAGCATTGCAGAAGAACCTTAGAAGACTAAATACTCTAAGGAGATGCACATGGAAAATCAATCATTTTGTTACATTAAAGTGATGGGCTCTGATTTGTCCATTATCTCTTAGAAACTGCATCTTGTGATTATTATAGATTCTGCCACGCTTAGTGCTTGGTTATTGTCTTAAAGACAAAGAGAATGTTAGGAATGAAAAACAGGATAAACCAAAGAATATCGTTAAGCTTCTGTAGAAATCCAGGATACTTGCACATGTTGAATACTGCGTGAAGTTCTGTTCCCCACACCTCTAAAGAAGGTGTAGTCGTATTGGAATAGGTTTGGAGAACAACAAGAGGATAAGAAAAAGTGTAAGATGCATTTCATACAAGGAACAACTAACTGGACTAATATTCTTCTGGCTGTCAAAAAGGCAGCCAAAGGGTGGTATGAAAAAGATCTACAGAGTTATGAATAGGGATTGACTGTTAAGACTCTTTCAATATGAAAATAATGGGGCATCATATGAAGCTACTGGGAGACAGGTTGAAAAGGAAGTGCTCTTCATACACTGTGCCATTAACCTGTATGATTCCTTGCTACAGGAGCTGCTACAGATGCTAAAAGTTTACAGAGGTTCAAAAAAATACTGAAAGTAATGAATGCGAGAAGACTCCATCAAAGGCTATTAAATAACTGGTCCCAGTTTGCCTCAGGCAATCTATAAAATGCAGCTTGTTGGAGGCTTGGAGAGTGTCCTGGGGAAAAGCCCAACTGCTTGCCCTGTGCTTACTTCTCCTTCAGAAATCCCTTGCTGGCAACTGTAAAAGCAGAGATCATGGGCTAGACAGACCTTTGGTCCGAATCCACACCTCTGCTCTTGTGTTCTCATTCTCTACAGAAGAACTTTTCAGCCATTGGGCCCACCACCTTCAGCACCAGCCCTTCTAGTCCACCTCTGCTCTGTTTGGGGAGATCTCTGTGGAAAAACCGCAATAAGTGCACCCTTCACCATCTGTCTGTTACTGACTGAGCTCAGCTATTCTTTCACTTAAAGGCACTGTACAGTTCCTTGGGGTCCATTATCACAAATCTCCTAAACATGTTGCTTTCAACTGGTGCTGTTAAGTGGTGTTTGATGCCCTTGACACTTTGGCCTTTATATCTTCCTGGGTGTACCATTTTTATCCCTTGATACCCTCAATCTGCATGATTCCATTATCTGTGCTCTACAGATGGAATAGTAATATACCAAGATGACTTTAAGATTTCTTAGGATAAACCAAACACCTTTATTCAGATGGAATCTCCTGGGTTCCAGTTTGTGCCTGTTGCCCCTTGTCCTGTCACTGGGCACCACTGATAAGAACCTGGCCCCATCCTGTTGACACTCAGCCACCCCTTAGGTATTGCTAAGCAATGTCAGACGAAATATTCTGAGGTCCTGTCCTTTCTGTCAGGGATTCCAGTGTGCTTGATGGGAACCTAGCATGGGGAAGAAATGCTGATTACCTTGGTGGTAGAGAGCATGGGGAAGAAATGCTGAATACCTTGGTGGTAGAGAGCTGTCTTAGCTGACAGGCCACAAATGAGAAATGTGGGATAAGGTCTGAAGGGATGCTTGTCAGAACCCGGGGGTTTTGCAAAATGGGCTTATTTTCCTCAGGTGCCAACACATACTGGCTCTGTGGCCTGTAGGTCAGCCTCTTTCTTGGACTCCTGGTAAACACATCAATGATCCTGTGGTTTGAAGGGTTAATTGATACTTGTGTAATCCTTCTTCCCCCAAAGCCTACTGCAGGGTGAGGCAAGATGCATTAGTGGTGATCCTGCAGGCTTCATTCGGGCTGGGACAGGCTGAGGAAATACTAAAGCCAGTTACCAGAGGAGGTTGCCCATCTTCCCGGACTGACCTGCACAGAAGTCAAGATACTTTCTTCAGTCCCTCCTCTGAACTCCAATCTTGAGATTTTGATGCTAGATAATGGTTGTTATTAGAAGCCTCTCTTATCTTAGACCTCTCATCCCTATATAGGCTGGGTTTCAGTAGTTCCGGACTGTTCACTGGGACTGGTGAGCAGTAACATATAGATTACCTCCCTGCAGATACCTGAGCAATTATTTCTGTCTGTCTGAGGGATTTACAATTTTCTTTGATGCCGTGGTCCTAAAATTCCGTACAGAGCTTTGGTAAAAGAGTGTTGACCTCTGCCCCAGCATGGGATCCTAAGCAGGGTCTCACCATCCAGACAGTGTGATAACATGAGCCTGTGGCAGCTTGTTTATTATTCTAACCATATTCTTAAATGTGACTTTCCTGGCAGCCAGAAGTTTTGCCAGAGGGTGAGAAAGACCCACTGCTAAATGTCTATCAACCAGTGTCTTTATTCCCTCTTCCAAGATAAGCTTTTGTATGTGCTTTCCCGAGGTCATATCTAAGTTTCACTGGAGCCAGAAAATAGCCCTTCTTTTCCCCACAGCAAACCCCAGACCTTCCTGGACCAAGGCGTCTGTCTCCTCAGACAGTTGATGTCAAGCAGACCATCTCCTTCCTGTCTGCAGAGGACCAAACCCATCAGGTGGCCTCTGTTTCATTTGTATCCCCAACAGGGAGATGAAGAGGTGCAGCGATACAGGTAATTGCATAACATACTGTATCAGGAGATGTTGTGATACTGCCTAAGTGTTCGTGCCTGCGGCCATCAGTAAATTCCATCAAAGGTCAAGTTGTACAATAGCCTCTCTAGAGGTTGTCTTCATTCTTGACATCTGCAGAGCTGGCATGTGGAGTTCCATTAAGCTCTGTACCAGTGCAGATGCTTCCAGGAGTGATGCCAAATCAGGCAGATTGTGGTTTGCAGACTACTCTGAAATGCTTGAGATTCCCCTCCCTGGTTACTTGTGGGGAGAGACCAAATTACTGCTTGCAGTTACTCACCTTCTGAATATGTATGTGGATTGTCATTTGAAGAAGAAAAGAAGATAACATGATAGTAATTGGGCTGTTTGGAGGTGTATAGTACAAATCCACATTAACTGCTCTCTACTTCCACTGAAGTCTTGTGGTTGGGAGGAGTTGTAGGCCCACGATGACGAATATATCCATGGTTACCGTTTGAACAGACAACACGTTGACAACGTGCATCTCAAATATGACTGTTTAATGATGGTAAACTTTCTTTCTTCTTCCACAGCAGTAATCTGCCCCTTGTGCCATGATTTATGAAGTGAGGGGGGGAAAAAAGTTGAAATGAAACGAGCGGTATTTATGGGTGGAAGTGCTGCTTTGAGTAAACAAGATGAATGCCGGCATTGAGAAACCTGATGTTCCCGTGAAGGCAAACTTCCTTATGTTTATTTAATTCTGTTGACCATGTTAAGAACTTTGAGAGATTTTTTAATAGCTTATAAATTCTAGTTAAGCATTTGGATGAACACGGTAAGTGCGCTGAAGAACTGTAGATGTTTTGTGACTTATTCCTGTGCTTCTCTAAAGTTTACGTAGAGCTTGAAAAGTCCTGTAGAACCCGGGTGATGCTTAAGACCTTTTTGAGGTTTTGGGGGGTTGTGTTTAAGTTAGCACAGCTTTGAAGGAGATTTAGGAAGATTTTATGTTGAGTTGTAGCGTGGCTGTGACCTGGTAGAGAGATCACATTGGCTGAAGAGGTTAGGGCTGGTCTGGCTGCCTCTTGGCCATGCAAACCAGTCTGTGGTTTGGGCATATGTTAAGGATTTCCAGTCTAACAATTCCTGTGCTCTTCAGTCTTCTCAGTCTAAATTGTGCTCAGAGGATCACATTTGACTTTTGGCCACGATAGCACACTGGCCACGTATGTTCATTTGTTATTTCATCATGATGCTGTCCTTTCATCAACCTGTGGTTGTTTGCAGAGTTGGGACCTTTCAAGACTACAAGTCTTGCATCCTGTGAGTATTGTCTGAGCTCTTTTGTTCTTGTATTATATAGCTTTTTGTGACTATATCTGAGTCTACTAAACTGTCCATCGTCCCCATGTGGCCAGGACACCAGAGCTGGTGGCAGGCCTTGGTTTAATGTTATTTATGATGGTGCAGAACTTTGTGTTATCTACAGCAAGATTGCCAGAAAGAAGTAGTCTAAGCTTCTCCATCTGATTAACTTTTCCAGTTAAATAGGTAGTCCCTAAATTACATCATTTTGGTTCCATTTAAATGGTTAAATTGAAGGGACTGGAGGAGGGTGAAGAAAACAGAGCGATGTCTGTGCATAGTGAATGCCATTCTGATTTATTCTTCCCCTCTCTTCAGTTGAGAAATGAAATACACCGGCGTAGAGAACTCACTGAAATACCACGTTTATTGAATGTTTTGGTACCGGTTATTCTTTTTGTTACACTCCATTGATGCAAAGCCCAGCCAAGTGATGGGTTCACCTGGCTTTGAAGGCATTGGTGTCATTTTGTCTGTAACTGCTTCAATGGTGAAGTCTTTTCAGTATAGAAATCGTAGAGTTTTTAAAACAAAAATGTCACCTGGTAGGAAAAAGAGATGATGTGTTTGAATTGGTCAAGTCCAGTGCTGGTTTCTGCACAGAAGACTGGCAGAGCACTGGTGGAGAGGCAGAACTTTGATTTTCAGAGTAATTTCTCTTTTGTCTTTAAATTTCCGTATTCAGTTGTGTTTTGCCAGGGTTCAGAGTGACTTCAGGAATTGAGCTCTCTCTCAGATACATTTACAGGGAAAATAGATCTGTCGTTTCCACTCAGGCTGCACCTGTAAGCTGAGCTCCTTGGGTTTCTCTTAGTTTCACTGGTTTGTTTTGCTTTGTTTTCCACTATGTTTTAAGAAGATAAGCATCTCTCGGTGTATTTCCCCTGCGATTCAGTAATTGCCTTCTCTAGTCACTGATTTCCTGTGCTCTTCTGCTCACCTATTACAAGATCTCAGTGTACACCCCACCTACCCCTGTGCTCAGAGCCCTCTCTTAACCACCTTGTCATCTCAGGTCATTCCCTAAAAGCTCCTCAGAGCATCAAATGGAAAACAAACAAACAAACCAAAACACAAATTTCTCTGAGCTCACTCCCTGAAGACACAACCTGAAATGGAGGTGCTTACCAGATGCCTGGAAATCTGACATCTGCAAACATTGAGGTGGGAATTGAGTTTCTTTCAGGTTTTCAGAGTTCTTTCACTGAAATCATTTAGCTCCCCCCAAAATTCAATCCACGTGTTACAAACTCAGTGTTTACTGCTGTTCTGACTTGCTGCAGAGCAACATAGAAAAAGAAATAGGTTTGAGGGTATGTGAGATTCAAACCGTAAAGGAATTTATGACTCAAACTCAGTAATTGAAGTTCTACATTAAATAAACTAGGAAACAGTTTTGTCTCTTGAAGCCAGATGTGATACGCTTCCTTAAAATGAGCTAAGCATGCATTCAGCTGTATCTGCATCCTCAGAGCTCACTGACATGATCTTGCCTGATAAAAAATGTCAAGATAAGCGTGACACAATCTCATGGAGAAGTGAGGAGATGCCTGCCTCGTGATCCTACCTTGTAGTAGCATACGAATGCACTGTACTTTTGCCTGTTATCAACTGGAAGTTCGGGATCAAATGAGGAAGCTAAGGTCATAAGTTCAGATAACTGAACAAAAGTCAAGTTGATAATGCCCTTTCTCTTTCTTCTTATTGCCTGGTAATACTCTTTCGGTCTTACTTGGACAGTGATCGGTCAATGTTTGTATAGGCACAATACTGTCTGGAGCCGAGGAGATACAGACTATTGCATTGCATTTTTGCTCTTCTGAGGTATCCAGAGACCTCACAAATGTGCTGGAATGGGAGCTTACCAAGAACGAGCTAACCCAGCATGAGGACAGCAAGAGAGCGACTGCTGCACCTCTCCTAGGGCCTCCCCCAGAGATTCCAGTGATAACCCCAGCCTTGCTAAACTGTGTGAATGGTTTAATTTTTGACATCAGAGCAGGGAGCCAGACTTAAGGGAGGTATGAAAGCCTGAGTAAGAGTTTAGTTCTGTGGAGGTTCTTCTACATTATTTTTTAGTGTATTATATAGTGTTGAACCTCTTCCCTCAGCACACTGAGCAGCATGGGGACCGACCTTCATAAATTGCTTGGTTTGTCATCATCTCCTTAGGGTCAGGATTGTTGTGTAGTAAAGTGACTTGCTTCACTGGTTTTAAAAGAATTGTTTTCTTACATTTATTGGAGAACATGAAGTCAAAGGTCTCTTTACCTAGAAGTGAGAAATGGGATGTGTGATGATGCCTATTTCCTTAGGCAATCTTGTCCATACCATTAGACTTGGTCCTTCCAAAAGGTGTTTTTCTGTGCTGATGAGTTTTACCCGTTTTGTGGACAGTTACTGGAAAGGACTGGGACTTCTTGGGGTCAGCTGATCTAATACAGTGTAGGTGTCTATCAGGGCAAGTGAACCGTCTGTTATAAGGGCATAATGTTTCCTGGGTTTGTCCCTTAAGGGAGGTGAGGCAACTAGCTCAGCAGAACATGGGCTGCGTACATTGGTATATGTGGTAGGTGTTTGAAGTTAGAAGAAAAAAAAAAACCAAGGTGGCTGTGTCCTCCCAAATCCCAGCAGTCAGTGGCTTTGGGGGCACCTGGATTGGAAATGTTGGATGGGACACTTGGATGGCCTCAAGTTGTGTCAGGGGAGGTTTAGGTTGGGTATTAGGAAAGACTTCTTCCCCAGAAGGGCTGTCCAGGCCTGTCCCAGGCTGCCCAGGGCAGGGGTGGAGTCCCCATGATCCCTGGAGGGGTTTCAAAGCTGTGAAGATGTGGTGCTGAGTGACATGGGTTAGTGGTGACCTGGCAGTGCTGGGGGAATGGTTGGTCTTGATTTTGAAGGTCTTTTCCAAACAAAATGATTCTGTGATTCTATGGGATGGATCTTGCCCACAAGGCTTTCTAGGTCTTTTACATCTCCACATCATCTTCCATCAGGGAAAGTAACTCTGGGCCTGTGAAAATAATTACGTTTATTTAAACCTTTTGGTTGGCAGTGGTTTGAGGTCCCTCCTTCATCCTCACATTATGAAGAGTAGCAAATGGTTGTTCTATATTTGTATTCTTTACAGTCTTCACAATTTTACACGACTCTGACCTCTTTAAGGTGGAGCATCCCAAGGCATTCCACACCTTGTTTGTCCACCTGTCTACTTTTGCCACCTGTATACCTTTTTCTGTTTTCCCATTCTGAGGTAGAGTGACCATGACTGAATGGACTGTTCGGCTCTAAGTGTGCCACAGATGGTGGTTCCTGGTGCTCTTTTCCTGGACATTCCTCATCTCATTTGCTTTTTCTTCTCCAAGTTTAAGTAGCTAATTTAAAGCCTGTCATCTTGTCCTTAACAATTAGAATGATTGTTTCCCAGGCACAGTTATTTGCACTCATTGAATTTCACCTGCCTTTTTATCGCGTAGCCACGCAAGCTGCAGTGGATCCCAACTGCTGGCTCCTTGCTGCTGAAAAGAAGTTGTCTTGCTCTTCACTCTCCCTCCCCCCCAATTACTGCTTTCCCACCACCTTACTTTCCATGTCATAACTCATCCATCACTTGCAGGGGCCCCAGTCCTTGTGACACCCTTTCCCAAATGGGTCCAACTCACTAAAACTGCAGAAATTGCTCAACTTGATTTGCTAGGTTCATTTTCTGATGTTTTCGTAAGCTAAATGAGCTCATGGAGAATACAAGGATGGGGTAAGTGGAGGGGAACGTGTAGCCAGGAGCATAGGAGGAGGTGAGAGCTATTGGCATCCTGTCTCTCAATAAACCATATGCCAAGTAGCCTGAGATCCTTCATGCAAGTCTTCACAATCAGCTTGAGATTGGATAATTCCAAAAAATATTGTTTCATCTGAAAATTTTGTCACCTCATTAATTTACCCTTTCCCAAGTAATTTATGAACATGCTGAAATCCTCTGCATGGGAACTTCCTGCCCTCCTCTGTAGCAAACCACGATGCAAACAATTCATTTAGCTTTTCTTTTTTTTTTTTTTTCTCCCAAATATTTCTTGAGTGCATCTTTCATTCCCTGTGTTACTTGTTAGCCACAGAAATTCACTAATAGGCTTCCTGCTTCTGATGTGTTGAAAAAGGCTTTATTGTTTGCATGTAAACCCCTAGCATGTTTTTCTCTTTTGACCAGTCTCCTTAACTTGCCACGATTTCAGTCTTTTCTGTTCTCAACATTTGGATGCAAGTTCCCCTTTGCAAAGGTTGCCTTTTCCTTCTGCTATTCTCCTTTCCCTCCTTGTTCACTGTCAGGCTTTGGGGTCCCTTGTTTCATGGCATAGGTTTACTCCAAGCCTCTAGCAGGAGAGCCCTAAGAAATTTCTGTATCTCTTTGAAACATTTTACCTTCTTATTTGCTTTCTGAAATGTTTTCTTTTCTGGCTACTTATTATTAGATTAATTTTTTTTTATGCTTTCAGGGCTTTCCTTCATTCATTTATTTATATTTTCCTACCCTGCAAATAGGGGAATTTGACTATATAACAGTCACTGTTACAGAACTAATCTGTCTCCAGCCAGCCCCGCTGCGTACTCTGCAGGATTGCATCTACTTTGGAGGTTTCTCCAAATTGCTCCATAAAGAAGTTGATAAAGATCCCTAAAGCTTTCTTTTGGTCAGACCTCAGTACACCATTTACCCTGCCTGTAGGCGATGATCAAAGTCACTCATTAATGCTGTGCTTTTCCACTTCTGTGTCCTTCCTGACTTCCCTGAGCCTTTTCCTGGTCTCTGGCATCACCACAGATCGGTGGTTGGTTGGTAGCTTTAATACCTTCTTTATTTTTTTTTCTTTTCATACATGGGATTTCAACCTACAGATCTTTGGAACTCTTTAATACAGTTAAATATATATTAGTACAATCTACTGTTTTATTCCCATATGTCCGTTGTTACAGCATCCTCTGGATTAACTCTTTACCTTGAATTGCCCATATGCTTATGAAATCAATATGCTAATGTAACAGTAGGCATTTTATTTACCCTTCTGAACTTCAGGCTTGGATTTTGCATTTCCCAGATAGATGGATATTTTATACATCTGTGTGTCTACATATATCTGTATATACATAGACACACATATGTATATATACACTCGTGTAAGAGATACCCTGAGGCACAGAGCTCTCTTGCATGGTGGGTATCAGTGCAATTATCAGTGGGTATCAAGGCAATAATATATTTCTAGGTGCAGGAATTAAGAGGCAAATTTTATACCCAGGTTCCAGCCACGACTGCATAAAGCCTGACATAGAACGTGACTTTTGGAATCTAAAAAAGCAGCGTGGTGTGGTGGGTGCTGCTTGAGAGGGGAGCTCTGAGCGCTCGGCATTGCCTGCTGGAAAGGCAGGGGGTTGGAAGAGGCTCGCTGAAGTCACTGGCCCGGAGTGAGGCAGAGCTCGGGTCGGGTACAGACGAAGGCTGCGATCGAACGTCTGCAGTGCTTAATCCCTGCAAATGTTAATAAAAGTATTAGGCAGGCAACATGTTTCCTCTTGTTTTGTTATGGTTGAATTTCATATGCAGACAGCGTGCCACGAACCTCGCTTTCCCTTGCCATCCCTTCACGCCAGCAGCAGCTTTCCCGAGCCTCAGGCACCGCAAGCTCTGACTCATTTACTTAATATTCCTCTAATGAAACTGCCCAGAGCTCTGGACCTATTCTCCTCCAAAACAATCTTTCTCCTCCCTATTTTTCCACACCCTACACTTTCTTCTCTGCTTCTGTCACATTCCTGATCAGGCTTTAGCTGGGCTTCCTTGAGCAGACCTTCCCCGGCTGCCAGCCCTTCCATTCCCTGCCCAGTCCCCTCCGCCTCCTGCCAGCCCAGCTGTGGCAGCTGGGCTGTGAGGACCAGCCCACAGGTCAAGGCTGGTGGTGTGAGGTGGCCACAGAGGTACCAGATGCCCTTTATATTGAAGCCAAGAGGGCAAGAAACAAGCAGGAGCATTTCTTCAGCCGTGGTGTGATGAGGAGAGGGGGATGGCCATCGTAGTCTCCTCTTTACCTTGGCTTTGTAGCAGGGTAGCTTGAAGCTGTGCTGATCTATAGGGCATTCTTCATCAGAAGACTGGGGGGGCTGCACCGTGGGAGCCGGAATGAGCACAGAGTATTCCTTGCGGAAAGGAGATGTATAATTGTTCTTATATGAGCTAGAGGCACTGCACGAGATACTGCAAAACCCGATAGCAAAGCTCCGTGGTGGGAGTAGAGGGAGAAAGAAAAGACATTTTGGGGTAACCAGCACACCCGTGGGTTTTACTGGATGTGGGACACAAATGGTGCTGGAATGGGTCTGACCCTAATTGGATGGCTTGGGCCGGGGGGGGCGGTGGCTGCGTCAAGAGATGCTTGTGGTGTTACCATTGCTCGTGATGTAGAGATCTCCAAGGGAAACATCAGACCTGTTCTTAGAGATTATTGCTGCACTGTTGGTGGGTTTCAGTCTGTATTTGGTATTTTACTGAAAAGCAGAGCCCCACTTTGAAGGACTTTGGTCCTCATGGGAAGAAGGGACTGTTGCACAGCTCTGGATCTGTTCTGAAAGGAACAGGAACGAGGCTTCTTCATAGGGCTGGAAAACACGAGACCTGGGAAGCTTGGCTTAATTGCTTGCTGAGGAACATGTTCTGCCTGGTTTGCAAAGCGCTGGTGCTTTGCAATCCTCGAGATTTCTTTTCCATAGGCGTTGATTTAGATGGTCACAGATGATTTGGTGGCAACTGCAGAATCACTGCATCCAGTGCTTACTGCAGATGGCAGGGTGATTTGGTGGGGTATTGATATTTAATAGGCAGGTCAGTGTCTCTGACCAGGTTTTGTGGTCAGTGGATGGAGGATTTCTCCTTCCTCTGGGAGGACGCACGGGTAGGTTTTGAGATTTATTTTTGAGTGGAACATCCTGCTGGCAAAGGGCTCGTGGGGGCAGGGAGGAGGGAGGCAGGGGAGACTGCGCAGGGCAGGTGGGTTGGGAGATGCTGGGGAGGAGCTTTGCCTTTCTGGAAGGGGATTAACGAGGTGAGGAGGATTTAGGAGACTAGGACTAGATCCAGGGGTGCAAACGGGAGGAACGAAGCCATTTTCCGTGCGCGGTGCCGAAGCTGCAGGCTGTTACCGAACGCCGCGCGTTGCGCTGCAAGGAAAGGGCTGGTGGTGTGTTGTTGTCAGAGTTGCACGCACAAAGCTCTCCTGGGCTGGCTGCTCCTGCAGCCTGTACAGACAGGCCTGAGCTCCTCAAAGACGAGGGATCGGATTCTTGCCCTCCGGGGCTTTCCAGCCAGCTCGAAGTTCAGAGGAGTCCTTTCTTTCTCCTGCTGTTCACGCCCTGCAAAGAATTTTCTATCAACAAAAGAAATTGTTTTATAATCAACTTGATGTTCATCCCCAGTCCTGGGGTATGAAAGGGGTTTTGAAGGACCAGGGAAACTGAGCTTGGAAGTTATGGAAGTAGGGGACAGCAGCCAGCCCTGCCCAGATGGGGCAGATGAATTTTGGGGGCACTCCAGAGTCAGTGAAGCTCTTGGGTGCAGCTCTAGGAGTGGGAGTAATTGGACAAAATGCCAGAAAAGGAACAGTCCCTAGAAAGAAAGGGTTTGGTGATCCCTGGTCTGTGCTCTGGAAGGCTGAGAAGACTTACTCCTGCAGCTTCTGTGACTGGACTCTAATGTCTCTGTTGAGTGCTCTATCACATGAAGATCTCTGAAATGCTGATTGTAGCTTGGGCTGTACCTCAGGTACATGAACCCTGCTTGGTGGCAGCTCTGTCATGAATCTTCCCTTCTCTTCAAAGGTGCAGAAGTGACATATCATGAGAGCGTGGGGAGGTCTCATCAACATCAAGTTCAAGAGCTATGGGACAACCTAGGGAAAGAAGGAAGTTTTCTCCTTGAAGAAAACAGCAGCTGTGGGTTTAGCAGTGCACAGTTTTCAGAACCACAGCACATGGCCCTGGGTCACCAACAGATTTCAGTTGTTCCCTGCCAGTGGAGGTACTGGAGAGTGCTAATGGCACACAGCTGGCCTTGCAGCGGGGAAGGACAGATGTCATTCCTGTCCTCAGAGGTGTGAAACATATGTGGACTCTACCAGCTCTGAAACACAGATGCCACCAGCATCTCCTAGAGCAGTTACACGTCTGCTTGTAGTGGGAGATAGAGAACTTGCTGTTTTTATCGGAGGGATGCCCTGCAGCCTTCATCCTCTTAAGTGACAGAAATATTAAATGCTTCCAAATCTTATTTCCATGATTTCTGTCCATGTTACAGCCTCGTTTGCAGCCCAGGTCTCATAGTCCTACCATGAAGCCAGTAATTGTTCATCACTTTGCCCTTTCGTGCTGTGATTACATGTGCATTTTCAGCCTCCTAAAGCAGAAACATCTCAAAGCTCGGAAAAAGCTGGAGTTAGACAGCCCAACTGCAGCTTCAGGATGAAGACAGGGCAGGTTGCTGAGGAACATCATCATAAGGAAGGGCCTCCACTCCCAGGACATGTGGAGTTGAAATTATGGGTCTGGCAACCTCAGACTGGGCAGAAAAGCTGTTCAGAGTTTCTGACATTGCTTCAGGCTTTTGTAAAGCAGCTGTTTGTGTCCCTTTGCAGGAGGACTAATGTGTCTGTCTGAATCTATGGTAATGGAGACAATATTTTTTGTAGAGAAAGATAGAAGTGTGGGCTCAGGAGCTGGACTTAGTTACCTGACTGGTTCTCTTGGCTTCCATAAATGTGGTGAGTTTGGAAAGGGTTTGGTTTTTTTTGGTTGGTTTTTTTTTGTTTGTTTGTTTTTTTTTTTTTTTGGTGCTTATGAAAGGCAGGTTCTAAATGTCAAAGTTGAAAGTACTTTTCCTTTGCAAAAAAATTGCCACCGAGCCATCCAGAAGTTGCTGGGTATGCAACTGTCTGAGCAGCTGGGTTGGCTCCATGGCGTTTTGTCGGAGATTTTTAAGGCTTTAAAGATAGCCCCATCTTGACGTTGTATCTCCTAGCCAGGAGCACACGACAGCCTTTGAGCTGTTTGTGTCGGAATTGCTTGCTTACTTAATTTTAAACTGACCACATAATCGGATGGATTGCCACATCACGATGCTCTGGAAGTGTCCTTTGGCACTTGATTTACAACGGCTAAATAGCAGTGGGGTCAGTGGCCAGCTGGCCACTGATGCAGGAAACCGAATGACAACGAGAATAATAAATAGAGTTTCATGGAGCTGGAGCGTCTGATGGTGCTTGAAGCTGGGAGGACAGATCAGCCTTCAGAATAATACCCGCAGAGGCAGCTTTTGGTGGTTGCTCAGCTGGCTTCCACCAGTGCTGGCCATGGAAGCCAACAGCATATGGATCCATACCCCCTCCCCACGCAGCCATGTGCCCCTGCAGGAGCAGAAGCATTGTATTGCCCACTAAGACAATGATTTTTGCTTGGAATGGAAGAAATGATTGATACGGCCGCACAGAAGCGGCGTCTCTGCAGGTTTCCAAAGAATGAGAAGCAGCCATCCTTGGACGGATCTCTAGGAGAAGCAGCAGCCTTTGGGAATTCCCCGAGCCCCGGTAGCAGGAGTGATTGATGCGAGCCGTGAGATTATAGGGTGGGTAAATGAGCAGCGCTGTCTGGGCTGTCAGCCTGCCCACGCTGCCAGGGGTGCTCGTGATGAACAGCTTTGTCACCTCGTGTGGGCCAGCAGAACGGCGGGAGCTCTGCAGACATAAGGACTTGATCACGGACGCGGGAAGAAAGCTCAGGCCAAGAAGAGCGGAAAGGAGGGGCCGTGGCTCTCTTGACATTGATTAGATTCAGCGAGGAAGGTCACTTTCCAGTCTATTTTTTGGAATTAGAGCAGGGTTTGCTTCTCCAGGAAAAGTGCCACCCCCACTACTCCACAGCAGTTTGTCCAAGTTGACCTCGGTGGTTTCCTGCCAAAAATACCTGTGAACAATAATGACTTGTTAATGATTTATCCCTGTGTTCTCAAGGGCTGCACTGCTCCTAACACAACAGAAACCATGAAGCAGTGCTCTGCAGGCTTTAAGGTTTTGACTACAATGGCTTTTTGTCCTTACACTGCGACGGTGATGCCGAGTGCAGGAGGAAACCAAGGGCTTGGTGTAAATGCACATTGTTCACTGTAACGTTAGCGAGCATTGGTGGGAAAATCAACTGAACTGTGCCGGGGGAGAACTCAACTGAGCTGTGACGAAGGATTGTCCCTTCCAGAGTCTGCAGACAGTAACCAACAGACGCTTCAGCAGTTTTGACGTGGTACCGTCACCGCCAGTGGGGCACAGCTCTGTGGAGAGTTTGCAAAGACAGATGGCAATCCACGCTGCGTGGACCAGGCGATGGGAGCGGTGAGAGCAAGCTCTGCCCTTCCCTGTGAGATGGGCACCTGCCATTTTCACAGGCTGTCAGGGCAGAAGCAAGGAGTCTGTGTCAGGGAGGGATAAGATGCAGCATTAAAAACCTGTGCTCTGTGCCTCCAGTGTGGCTGTGTAATAAATAACCCCTTGATCAGACATCCTGCCTCAGGGAGGGAGAGCCCAGCAAGATGAAAGCAGCAGAGGGAGAATCTGTAATTGCAACAACCACCTCCACCCTTCAGGACCAGGGGAAAAGGCGATCAAGCCTGGAGGCCGGAGTCTGCATGAGTCAACTCAAGGTGTAGAGGCTGATTTCATACAACACAGTGGAGTTTTATCTCTGAGTAGCTATATCAGAAGCTCTAGACAGTGCTAGACTGTCTCCTCCAGTGCTCTTTCTCTGTCAGGAACTGGCATCATTGTTAAGAAGCAAGCAGAACTGGCAGGTGTCAGGCTGACAGCTCAATCCATCATGTCTCCTTATCTGCAGTAACTAGAGATGAGACACTTCCCTGCTGTAAGCAGGAGGGCTTTTGTCCTTTCTGAACTTCTTTTAGTCCTAATTACAGTGACTTCAGAAGTCCTTGTTATCCCAGCACTTGTCCTCCTTTTGGACCTCTGTCCCCTCTTGAGGAGACACAGGCTGAGTTGGACCCTGCAGTGGAGGTGATGTTGCAACTAACCTACTTTGACTGCCTTGAACAAATGGCCTGTCAACGGCTCCCTTCCCGTTTTGCAGAGTGGAAAAAGCTGTTAGAGCTCAGTCTGTGCCATTTAAAAGTCACTTTTGGCCAGATATTGCGTGGCCTTGAGTAAAAGGCAGTGGGTAGGTAGTCTTCTACTGGATCACATTCTGTTGAGCAGGGAAGTTATTTCACTTCCAGTCCCATTTGTCCTTGATCCCTTGTATTCGTTGCTCTGAACACCGCAGCAGAAGTGGCTGAAACCAGAAATTTCTTCACCTTTTTTGGCCTCATCCTCTTGAGTACTGGGCCAAGAGCTGTGTCATCCTCATCCCTAAGAAGCTCTATGTGGAGTCATGCCCTTTGGTGATGAACGCTGGAGCCTTCAGAGGCTCCCAACAGGCTGAAACTAAGGAGTTTTATGCTTCAAGCTCCTTGCAGGGTGCCAGCCCAGCTCTTTGAATGTCTGTGGTGACTTCTCAGGGTGCAAACTTGGTTATGCGCAGCAAGGGTGGTAATAGCCAAAGGTGCACCCGAGAGACAACGGAGATTGTGCTTGGAAGTCTCCTGTGAGAGTATCCTCAATCAAAAGAGAAATCGTTACTGATTTAGATGAAATCCTTTGTGGAGTTCATTTGTGGAGGATGTTGTGGAAGAAAGTAGAAGTGGGCAGAAAGGGAACGAGGTGTGTTTGTGAAATCCTTCAGGCTGTTAACTGGGCTGCTCTGGGTACGGCCTCCAGCTCAGGAACTTCAGTAATGCTGGAAAGGTACAAAAAGCAGAAGATGCTCTTTGAGTGGTCTCTGCTGGCTTGTGAGGGGGTGGGTCACAGGGTTACGTCAGTTTTGGGTCTGTGCTGAAGTTCTCATTTTTGCTTGGCATTTGAAGTTGTCGGTGAACTAAGTTTTCAAACAGTTCCAGTTTAGCTGTTTATACTGGTGCAACCTGGTGTGTGCAACCTGGTGTGACCACGTGTTGCATGGCCCTAAAAAGAGCACGTGCGTGTACACTGGAGAGGGAAGGCTGTAACTGGGCCAGGACTGCAACCCGGACACCCCATCTTTTGTGCCTTCTGTAGCAGCTGATGAGCTCAGCATCCCCAGGAGCCTGGAGCTGCATTCCCGACATTCCTGCAGCTCCTTAGATGTCAGTGATGTCATCGATAGCAGCCAGGGAATTGCGGATCCCACAGGGCCTGAACTCATGTCTTAGCAAGTAAGCGTAGGAGGAACCAATTTTTGTAGTGTACTGCACAAGTATTAGTGAATCAAATCCCAGCAAATATATTTGCATCTCCGCTTCTGTCTCCTGGCAATGCTACAAGAGAGATACTTGTGTCCTTCACCAGCCACTCTCGCATCCCCGTTAAAAAACCCTACATCTGAGCAATAAAACAATGGGAAGCCAGTATGGCATGTGATTAAAAGGCAAGTAATTTATTCCTTTAGCTATTCAATCTTCGCCCTTACGCCTGGGACCTGCTGACAAACTTCGTATTTCAAGCACACAATTGGCACCATGTGAAGGCATCAGCCTTGCTCTGGAAAGCATCCCTGGAAACTCCCATCTCTTGTCAGCCTGAGAAAGAGTCACTTTTGCATTTTGTGTGCAGGACAAAACGTCTCATTTTGGGAACAGAGGAGCACAATTTTAACATAATTTTTCATCCTTTTATTATCTGGCCTTTTCTCCAGAGAGTTTTTTGCATGGTGACATCCCAACACTGCTGCAGCCTCCTGAAGGTGTGGGATGCAATGGTTCATGCTGCTGGTGTAGCTGGGAGTTTTAATGCCCAGGCTGGACTGAAACAGAGGTTTTTAACAGGGGTCTGTGGATACCTTGCAGCCATGGTAGCTCCCATCTGCAGACGGTCTAGTGAGCAGTATTAAATAGCATTTTACAGCCAAAAGTTTGTTGGTCAGGGGGACTGATGGTTCATGAGGCACGTTTCTATCTGAAATGGAGATTTTAATATATTTTTTCTAGTTGTATTTAGGAAGTTGCCTCTGACAGAAACTTCCAGGAGCACGGTGCAGAGAGTAGCTTCTGCTCTTGTGGAACCTCTGCGGGTGCAGGACTGTCAGGAGGACGGGGCCACAGCCCCGGTATTTCCTGCCTCGGAAGCCGTTTGCTCTGTAGCCTGACTGCTGCCTGAATGTGGCTCTGTGTTACTCAGCTGTAATTAGAGCAGCTTTGCCAGTCCTTGATTCCATCCCATCGTTTCAATGGGATTTCCAGACTCGGTGCAAGTTTGCCCCAGAGATCTGGGGCTTGTTTTCTAACCGAAACCTAGCCAGAACTTATACCTACACCTGCATTTTTCCAGCTACAAATAACAATGGAAGTGATTTTATCTAATCTCCCACCACCTGGTTTGTTCTTGTCCACACTCTTAGGCACGAGGGTGTTGAAAATGCTTTTGGCAGGAGTAGCTTTTATCTGTGTAACCACCAGCATTAACACAACCACCTAGGCTACGTGTAAAGAATGAGGTACGGACGGCAGCGACCTCCTGCAGGGTGGGAAACCTGGAGAGCCAACACTTGTGGGCTGTGTGGTGTCCTCTAGTAAAGCCTGGAAGCCAGCCTTGGTGATGTCCTGTGGAGAAGAGCCCACCCCCCATGGACCTGTGGGCCACTTGGGTGTTCCTGCCTCTCTATGTGACTCGGTGGCCGGTCCCTAGGACACCTCGCCAGAGCAGACCTGTGACTTTCTAGCTTGGGTTTCATGATCGAGCGCCGAAGGCCCCTCCTCTACGCCAGCATTTCGGCGCTGTGCTTTGGAAGGACTCCAGGCCAGCAGTGAAGGGCTCTTTGATAATATCTGACGGGCGGGTAAGAATTTTGGGCAGCAGCCAAGGTACACATTGCCTGTAATCGTTAACTCGGTCTGTAAACAGTTCAAACGGCACTGAAGAGGCCGTCAGTTATTACATTAGAGAAAAGCCTTTCATCTCCCCGCTCAGAAGCCAGCCGTACAGTACCGGCCCCTGCGGAGCCGGCTGTAGCTGCAGGTCTGCAGGCAGCCCTCGGCCCTACAATGAGCGCGGCGCTGAATGGCTGACCTTCAAACCTTCGGCGCTGAGGCAATAACTAAATCATTAGTTTCCTTTTGTTCCGCACCTGGCTGAGGCGGTGGAACCCAGGGATATTCAAGGGGGGGTGTGGGGGGGGGATCAGGCACCCGTCCCACCTCCTCCCCTTCTTGGGGCGCAGCACCAGCCAGGAAGGCTCAGCAGGGGTGGCTTCTCCAGCCGTGTCCAGCTCCTGCCTGCAGCTTTTCCCTGGTGAGTGCAGGTTCACGTGCAATTGTGACAAATGCCCATGTTTCACTCGTGAGCAGGTTGAGGGGGGGGATCCTGCCCCTCTGTTCCCAGGGCTCTGGGGAGACCCCCCTGCAGTGCTGGGGCAGCTCTGGAGTCCTCAG
>JANIJG010016762.1:17133-28726 GCA_024611175.1 Megaceryle torquata | reverse complement strand
GATCAGGGGCTGGAGCACCTCTGCTATGAGGACAGGCTGAGGGAGCTGGGATTGTTCAGCCTGGAGAAGAGAAGGCTTCAGGGAGCTAACAGCCACCTTCCAGTGCCTGAAGGGAGCTGACAAAAAGCCCGGAGAGGGCCTGGTTACAAACATCTGGAGTGAAAGGAGGAAGGGTAATGGTTTTAAATTAGAAAGGAGGGGATTTAGATTGGAAAGAAGGAGGAAGTTCTTTATCACAAGAGTGGTGGAGCACTAGAACAGGGAGGTAGTTGAGGTCCCATCCCTGGAGACATTTAAGGTGGAGCTGGATGAGGCTCTGAGCAACCTGCTCTAGTTGAGGATGTCCCTGCTCTCAGCAGGGGGTTGGACCAGATGACCTCTGGAGGTTCCTTCCAACCCAGACATTTCTATGTTTCTAAGAATAGAAAATTTTATTTTACATTTGTGATTGCAGATGCAAGCCCTTTTTCTTGAACCTGGTGTCCTCAGTGTAGGCATAAGCTGCCATCTCGAGTAGCTGCCCTTCTGCTGCCTTGCTAATGCTATTATGTGGTTTTGGTTGTTTTTTCTTTGTTTTGTTTGTCAGAAAGTGGCACCCTTCCTTCCGTCTTTATTCTTCTTGGAGGGTATAAAGTTGAAATATCTATGAAAAAGTCTTTCACTGATCTAGTGAGAGTCCATTCTAATCTTTCAAGATGTGGTGGGCTTAAAATGTGTATATGTTATCTACCTAATATTGGGACACAGAAGTGATCAGAGGGCTGGAGCACCTCTCCTCCAAGGACAGGCTGCTGGGGTTGGGTCTGTTTGGCCTGGAGAAGGCTCTGGGAAGATCTTATAGCAACCTTCCAGTATGTGAAAGGCGCCTACAAGAAAGCTGGGGAGGGATTGTTTACAAGAGCATGTAGTGATAGGACAGGAGGCAATGGTTTTAAATTAGAGCAGAGTGTATTTAGACTGGACATTAGGAAGAAGCTCTTTACTATGAGGGTAGTGGAACACTGGCCCAGACTGCCCAGAGAGGTGATAGGTGCCCCATCCCTGGAGACATTCAAGGTGAGGCTTGATGGGACTCTGAGCAATATGATCTAGTTGAGGATCTCCCTGATTACTGCAGGGAAGTTGAACTAGATGACCTAGGTCCCTTCCAGCACAAGGCATTCTATGATTCTAATATGCTTTCATCAATTAAAGGCCTCTGATCAAGATGTGCTGTCTCTTCTGATGAGTTATGCACTCTCATACTCTGTTTTCCTGAGCAATGGACATAGCTCTGGAAAGCAGCTGAAGAGATGTTCTTTTCAAATGGAAATGCTGCCATTTCCATTTGGTGCAAAGTGCTTGCTTGCTTCTCAAAGCAAATCATAAACTGAGGGTGTCCTGCCTCTAGAAATGTGTGGTGGCCAGATAATATAAGGGGAAATATCAGTTGCTGGTGCAGTGGGCTGCGTTAAAACCTTTTCTCACAAACCAAAGCAGCCTTCCTTGTCTAGTTGAGGGACATCAACAGTGTATTCCTGTTTTGTTAGGTAGGGTATATATGGGTTATGCTCTTCTCAGTATTGCTTACAGCAGATCTAGGTGCTAGCTGCTAACCTGATTTGTAATGTCTAACTATTAATGTATCTTCAGTCATTATTGTGACTTTCCCAGTAGTGTTGAACTGAGTTGGGTACAAAAGAGTCCAGGCAAGAACCTTCTCAGTTGTAGCCTCGGGGTTTTTTTGTGTACATGCATTTGCTTAATTTTATAACCCAAGTTATTCAATTGGGGAAGTGGAAGCTACTGAACTCTCTTCCTCTTACATCTGCTGCATTTGTCTGCTGTGTCTCATCTGACACTCACCTCTGACCTGGGGACAGGGCTGCGATTTGGGGTTAGAGCAGCAGCAAGGAAGCCCTTCTGTAAATGACCTCTGGATCTGAATAACCAGTCCAGTGACAAACACTGGTGATATCCCTGTGGATATTGCCAGCATCTAGGTCAGACTCAGGAAGGGGGACAGGATGCCCCCACCTAGATGTGGAGCTCTCTTGTTCTTTGCCTTTGGCTAACACCTATCTGTACTCTCCTTTCTCTTCCCACAGGTAGATGCAGTGCGGGTGTATGTAAACAGCAGCTCTGAGAACCTCCAATATCCTGTCCTGTTTGTAGTTCGCCAGCAGAAGGGAGTGCTGTCATGGCAGGTCCCACTAATTTTTCGAGGCCTGTAAGTACTGGAGTCCCTTCCTTGTAACACACTCGTCTGCCAGCTGTACCCATCCATCAGCAGCCTTTCTCAAGTGCTAGATCTTGCTGCTTGTGGAGACTGCAAGGCTTGCTGAGTGTCAGCTGTACGTGGGAAAACCAGTGTTGGATAGGTCAGCTCTTCCTTGGCAGCCTGCTCTTGTCTCTTAGTTTCTCAAATATGTACACAGAGTACCAGGAAGCTTGTCTGCTGGGGATCTGCCTATCACTAGTTAGTGAATCTACCACGTGGCATTGTCATTTCCATAGTTGCTTACAGTGTGTGGAAGTAGTTCTTGGGCTCTAGTTTGTTGGAGCAGAGTTTGAATGAGCTCTTGAAAGAGCACCCTAACTGCTGTGTTAGAATGCATTTGAGGAGTAAGGGCTTTTCTCTGTTTCTCACTCCAGGTACACCCAAGTTGAGTCTATTTTGGGAGGTGGTAGTTGTTCTGAGAGTGTTTTCTTTGTGAAAATTATGCTGCTGTGTATCTTCAGCATCCTCAGCTAGTTAGGCTGCAAGTACTGAGACTTTGCAGGCACCTTAGACCATCTGAGATGTGAAGCTTCATCCTGTGACTGAAATCCCGGTGCCAGGCAGCAGATAATCTGCAGTGTCTTGCCTGATGCAAGGAATGGTTACAGAAGCTCTTCTGGGTTGTCACTGCTCTCTGCCTCCAGCAAATGGCAGATGTGCTACAGCTGCAGATGGCACAGGCAGCCTCCAGGGAAGTGAAATGCTGGGGAAGGCCAGTCCCTTGTGCAGAAGACCACAAGAGGCAACAGAGGTGGAGTGTGAGCTCTGAATGATCTTGGCCTCTCAGATTAGTGTTTTAGTTATGCAAGCAGGAGGGAAATTATGTCATTCTTAGAACTGACAAATGACTTTTTAACTGTTTTGTTTTTTTTCTCTCTCTCTCTCTCTCTCTCTCACTTTCCCTTCCCTCCTTCCCCTGGCTGTTGTAGCTATCAGAGGACCTACAATTACCAAGAAGTGAGTCGGACCCTCTGTCCCTCTGAGCCAACACCTGAGAAAGGACCCTCTGACCAGATTGTATTTGTGGATGTTGCTTCCATGGCACCATTTAATATTACATATGAGCTGCTAGTCACCAGGCTTGAGAACTTCCAACTTCAGTAAGCTGGGATGCAAGAATACAAATGTATTTTAATGTATCCATTATACAGGGATTTGGTCCATCTGCCTATTCTTCCCTTCCCAGGAAAATAAAAGTTTATTTTCTGTTTTGCTTAATCTGAAGGTACTTTATGTGTATTCTAGTTCTGAAAGTTTTAGATGTCAACATGCTGAAATTTCTTTTCTAGGACCAACAAAGCCTTTAACTTCACTGCCAGCCCTTCCCAGCCCCAGGTAAGGAGGAGTCCTGTGTGGCATTGCTTGTATGTCTTGCCACATCCAAGTGGTTGATGCTGTGATTCTTTGTTAGAGATAGCAAAAGTCTTACACGACTAGGTCATTTCCCTCTTAGGATGCAGAGAAACTTCCTTACTGTTGAATTTTCCGTGGGTATAGTGAAAAGGTAGCAGTGCCTCAGCTCTTCTAGGGGCACATTTGCAAAACAATTAAGTTAACCAAAAACCATGACCAAAGCAAATGGTATCTGCAGTTCAGGAAATTCTAGAAACGTCCAGGAGTTCAGAGGCCATTGGACTGCCACAGTCCATGGGAAGTGAGATGCTGAGTGCCAGTGTCTTGTTCCAGCCCATGCTGGTTCAGCTGCCCAAGCATGACTTGCCAAGATGCAGTAGAGAAAAACAAACATGTGAAGGTGCAGCAGAACTCGGGCTGCTATTCCTTGCTCAGGGCAGCAAGTCGGGTTGTGAGGTGACAAATGAAGTGCCCGGTAAGTCTGGTTATTAGCTCGGAAGTGAGCACACATGTACAGCACGTGCAGCTGAGCAGCCTTCCTTAGAGCCCTGCAGGTCCTACAAGTCCTCTCTTGAATGAAAATGCTGTTGGCAGTAACTATAATGATGCAAGAGCTTGTAGAGCTAAGAAAGTATGTAATTTACCCAGGCTGTCTGGTACGCTGTTTTTGTTGTCTCGCTGTTAATAAGACCACTTAATTTTAGGATTCCTATTAGCAGGCATCCCAGCTAAACTTTTTTTTTTGCTGTCAAGTGTCTTAAGCTGGTTTGCAGATACATGTAGAATTTTTTCCTATAGAAGCATAGGGAATGATGATGGCTTTTTATAAATCCTTGTTACTAAAGATCTTGTAATTTGAATGCAGAGTGTTTAGGATCTGACCTGGAATTAACTTTGTGACTTCAGTTGGTTATTTGTCACTATTAATAATAAGAGATTGGTGACTTTTAATTATAGACCAGATGTAGAGAGTAGAAAATGAGTGCTTCTTAATTGGTATAATGCTGAGGTTTTTGTAAATCAGACTATTTAGTCTGCAGGGGGAAGGAAAAAAAAAGGCAATTAAAAATCTAGATGGGTGTTGGAATAGCCCTAAGACTGGAAAAAGACAAGTATAACAACTGAAGGAGTTACTGTCTGGAATTCAGCTCATGCCTGAGGGCAGAAGGAGAAATTAGATATGCTCGTGTAGGTCAGGAGTCTTGTCTGAAGGTCTTTATACCACTCAGTCTATGCAGCAGAAAACTGTAGGTCTTCATGTCCCTTATGTTAATTCTGTGTACTGCTTAAGTGTGGCTTAAAAAGAAAATTATAGAAAGGTCCTCATGGATGACTTCCACAAGGACCTAAAGCTTTCCAAAGGTAACACTTTGGAAACCAAGTACCTCAAACTGCCATCGTCCTTGCTTTGTGGAGATAAAACCTGCTCTGCTAAAGAAACCGGCTTGGTGAGTTTTTGGTTTGTAAGGACTTGGGCCTTGAGCCAGGGCTCTCTCAGTAGTGAAGGGACTCTGCTTGGAGCAGAGTGATGGAATAAATGCTTTAGTTGAAATGGGCAAAACTGGAAAAAGCCTGAGTGCCTTCTTGCTTATCCCTGCCCTTCCACTGGGGGGCCCTACTTCCTGGGAAGGGAAATGGGCAACAGCTGGTCCTTGCTCAGTGTCCAAGTTTCTGTGATGTAAAGGGAGCTTGCCAGTTGGGAATGTCTCAGGATATGGTTTTGGAGCAGGAGCTGCAGTAGCTTCTGGGGTAGCAGGAGTGATTGCCAGGTCACCATAAGGAAGGGAGGAAGGTGGTTGGTGGTGGTCTTCAGCCTTGCATCCCCTCTGAAGTGGAGTGAGGTGCCCAGTAGCTTCTTGCTGGTAGCTGTGACTGTGAGCCAGAGCTCTTAGGGCCTGGGCTTCGAGAGGGACAATGGGACCCCTTGCAACAAGTCTGCTGGCTGAGGCAGGCACAGAAACCCTAATTCTTCAGCAGCTGACTGGTGTAGTACATCAAAATTTTACTGGAAAAATATGCAAATAATGATGTTTCCTGGGACATCTTTTGCCCAAAGAGAAGCAGGAACACTGGCAGATGTTAGCCTCTCCCAAATGTATTCGGAGATAAAGCTGAATTGTTTTCAAAGCTGAATTGAGAAAACCCCCATTACCCTTTGCCCTTAAAACCTAAATCAGGCATTTATTTATGAAAGTCTTGACAGAGTTTCAACCAGTTGGCCTAATACTTTTCACAGTCTGTCTTTGAGGCAGTGCATCCAAAATAAACTCCGTGATATCTTTCATATATAAAGTACATCCAGCAGTATGGAAACACCTGGAAATTGCTCATGACAACATAAAATGGAGTAGGGTATAAAATCAAGTCACTTTAGCTTGAAAAAAGGTAGGTGGAAAAAAAGCCTAAGGAGGGGAAGAAACTATACTGTACCTTGCATGTTGGAGATGTCTGTGCCTAACAGCTCTCTGTACATATTTAATCTCTTCTGCAGTGTGAGGTCCTAATATTTGAAATCTGAGTTTTTGTGAAGGATTCCCCATCCAACCCCAAAGCCCAGCTTGGGCTGTGTGGGTGCTTTAGGAAGTTTCTGAAGCTGCTGTCAGGGGTGATTTCTGGCCTGTAACTCTCAGCACTCTGCTTTCTCCTCAGTACTTTCTGTACAGATTTCCTCGGGATGTCGATTCAGTCATTATTAAAGTGGTGTCTGATGCAGTCTACCCATGCTCGGTTGTCTCCGTTCAGGATATTGTGGTAAGTTTGAGCAGAGAAGGGTAAGGACCTGCCTGCTGAAGCTCTGTGTCCTGCTGTGAGGTGGTCTATGCCACAACAGAGAGAAAAGCCCTAGAAAGGGCTTCACCTTAGGGTGGTGGTGGTGAAGGGAGCCCCTGAGAGGAGAATGAAAATCACTTTGGAAGGAGGCAAAGACAGAGATGCTGAGTTAAAGCAGCTGCTACAGAGATTTTTTGTTGTTGTTGCAGATAGGTGAACAAACTGTTCCTCTCCAGCCTGTCCACAGGGCATTTAAGTTCCCCTCATGAGGTTTAATACCCTGCTGCCATGTTAAATGGGCCTGACCCTCCATGGAATGGTGTTGGATGGCATGCTGGTGGCTGTTGGATGAGGGGACAGTGCTGTTCCCTTGGCTGCCCCCCTGGCTCAAGGCAGCATGGGCAGCTTCTCTCTCCTTTCCAACTCTATTTCCACTCTATACAATTATTCATCTCCTTTCCTGGGAAGGAGAGAACAGCTGTTCCCTGCCATGGAGGTTGGGTGTTGCTTGCAGCTGGGAAATAGCCCCGTGTTTAACTTCATTTCCCTCTTCCCCGAATGATGAAGGGCCCTGCAGTGTGTGAGCGTCAAGGTGGTGACAGAGGTGCAAGATGCCTTGGCTTCTGACTCTGAAATCCTGGCAGTTGCCTTTATTACCTGGAATAAGGAGAGAAATGGGTAACATCAACTCCTGCCCACAGCCCTGGGTTTGAATGGTAGAAGGGCAGGAGGGAAGACTGATAGGTGATTTTTCAATCTATTAGGTAGTGAGAATAGAGAGGGAGTAAAATGAGGGCAAACATTTGGCATATAGTACAGACTGCAAAGCGTGTGACACAACCAGTGTGCAGCTGAGTGTAAGCACTGCCCTGTGGGGTTGCTGGAGTGATCAATCTGTCTGAATCCTTTTCTGGGATTAAACTGCAGCCCTCTTGTGAGAATGCTGAGATCAATGAGTGCAGGACCCAACTGGTGTCTTCAGAGCATCTTTTCTAACTTCTGAATGGGTCCTGCTTGTTGTATTCCTTTTGCCACCCCCAGCAGGGCCTTTTTCTGATGTTCTGCACTCTTTCCTCCTGATGGATCCCTGCAATATTAATTCTGATTTCATCCCTGGTTTAATCCTTAGTTGTGTGTGTTTTAGTGCCCGGTGTATGACCTGGACCATAATGTGGAGTTCAACGGTGTTTACCAGTCTATGACTAAACAGGCAGCCATAACAGTGCAGGTGAGATGCTGGTTTTTGTCCCAGTGTTGTTTGTTTGTTTTCAGTGGAATGTCCTTTGCATTTCTAGTTTTCTTTTATTAATTCTGGTATGGCTGCGAGCCTTCACTTTCATGAGATCAGCTGATCTAAGTGGAAGAAGCAATATTACCTTTTATTACAAAACCTTGCTTATGATTGCTCAGGTAGGCCTGTTATGTTTTAGGGACTGAGGCCATAGATCAGAGTGTCTGTAGCTTGGCATTGTCTTTCTTTAACCTTGACTCTTCTACTACTGAGTGGTGGTAGTAGGGCCTTTATGCTAAACAAAATTAGGTAGATGATTTGCCCAAATTATAGTTAAAAAAAGAAAAAGCTTTAGTATTGGTTTGCTTGTATTGGAGCACTGTTGACCTGTGTACTGGTGAACTTAGCTTGTTGTCATGAAGGATGAGGAGAGCATCCCCAGAAGCCAGGCTCTGTCCAGAACAGGCAGGTCTATGGCTGCTGCCTGTAAAGCAACTAAAACCTGGTTTCTGACCTTTTGGAGCACTGCCTCTGCTTTATGTTGGAGGGAGAGGCTCCCTCATGTCTCACAGATTCTGTCGTCTTCCATCCTCTTGTGTGCAGAGAAAGGACTTCCCAGGTGAGCAGTTCTTCGTTGTGTTTGTCATCAAACCAGAGGATTATGCATGTGGGGGTTCTGTGCCTTCTTCCATTCATGGTAAGTTGTGCTGGGAGGTGGATTTGGTTGCTGCATCTGGGTGATGGAGCAGTGGGAGTTCTCTGGAACCTTCTTGTGGGATAACATGGGGTGGTCATATAACCCTGCCTTATCCAGGTAGCTGTGAGGAAGAGTGAAGTATAAATTTGATATTGTCAGGTAGGTTAAAAGCCTTGATCAACGCAGGAGGTGCCTGGCTTGCTGGGCTTATGTGCTTTTCAGAGGAGTCACTAGTGGCTTGGGAGATATTGGAGACATCCAGGCAGTGCTGCTTACAGCTTTTTTTGGTTGTTTTGGTTTCATCCCATTGTGTCGTGTTGTCCCTTGTACCCTTTGCCTGGCTGTATTATCCTCCTGCCTGCATGGAGTCCCAGAAGGCAGTCCCTGTAAAGAGCATCTTCTCCCACTGCTATCTTGGGATCTATGACAGCCCTGGACGTGGGGAAACAGGAAAGTTAGTAATTTGGGGAGAATAATTTTACAAGAGACTTGTTCAAGTGCTTTTCCCAATCAGAAAACACTGTATCCACTTCCTGGGCAGTGGTAAAAGCAAAGCCTCCACCCCTTATGTGGTGGCTGTAACTGGAGTGGGGACATTCCTATCCTCAAAGCTGGATGACTGCTTCACTGTAGGAGAAGCAAGACTGCAACCAGCAGATATACTGGGGTTCTCCAACAGCCCCTCACCTTCTCCCGTCCCTGTCTCAATTTTCCCCCTAAAAAAAACAGTTTTCACCTTCTGGGTGTCATATTCTAAAGCTGTCAGCAGAGCTGTCCTGGCAGGGTGTGCTGAGCCCTGCTGGAACATAGGAAGTCTCTAACATGGCATCCTGAACACAAGTGTTTTGCCAGCAAAGTTTTGGCCAAAGGCAGAAGTGGTGTCCCAGTATCTGTAGTGATAGAAACTGCCCTTTGGGGACTAGCTGACTAGGAGACAAGTTGCCTTTGGGATTCAGGCTTCCAGACTTGAGCCATGTGTAGAAGGCTCAAGCAGGGATTTCTAGTCTGAAAAACAGGTTAGATAGGTAGAAGGAAGGAAACATATGGGAAAGGCTGTATATTGACAAGTCTGAGAGGTTTAGAGCAAAGCCATACACAGATTATAGTGAAAAGCCAGAGCATGGTGCTTTTGCAAAGTGCAGAGAACTAAGATCAGGGCCAGAGATCATTCACGTTTGATTGTTTTTATATTTACTGTACACTTTGCATCTCCCAGGGAACGTCAACCGTACCTGGAACCTGCAGCGGACAAAGAACCTTCAAGTGACGATTGTGCCCTCTATTAAAAGTCAGTGTCTTTGGGCAGAGCAATGCAGCTTTACAGGGGGACTTGGCACTTCTGCATAGAAGGGTATGGCTGGGACCACAGCCCTCATGGGATGGCGTAGGAAGAACCAGCAAAGGAGTCAAAACTATTGTAGCCTTGGTCCCTTCCAGGAGGTGCTGTGTGGCACAGGGTGGTCTAGATCATAAGCCCATCAGCTAGTTTTGGGGGTGAAGAAATGAGGGGAGATGCTGCAATGGGTTCTAGAGATTCCTCTTGAAGAAAGCAGATGGGTTTTGAAGGGCTCTTTGGGGTTGGGTGTTGTTACAACGTGGTGCTGGGAAGAGCAGTATAGGATGCTGGCTCTGTGAGCTGACTGGTGCCTTCTCTTTCCTCAGAGTCTGTTTATGTCCAGGCCATGTTCTTCAGCTTCCTGAGTTTCCTCTCCTTTTACCTGGGCTCAGTGGTTGTTGCTTTTGTGCACTACATCAGGTGAGTCAAGGGATTTTACAAGCACAGCATTCTCTGTTTCTCATCATCCTCAGAGATGCCTTCTTCTCCAGTACATCTGGGATGAATGGAGCAGTGAACATCTGAACAAAGCAGCCAAAGAAGTAGGCTACTCAGTGGGTTCCTACTGACCATCAGCTGTAAACCTTCTCTTCCTTTGCTGTGGGGATCAGGGCAATGATGAAAACCCAAGGCTCTGCCCTTTAGGTTTTGTAGTGCCCCACCCCTAGGTTTCCTTATATGAGGATACTGGGTGGCAGATGGGAACTGTGATGGGGCCAGTCTGAGACAGGGGATGCTAGAGCATTGGAGAACCAAGGTACTTTCCAGAGTGCTGGATTGAGTACTGCAATAAGTGGCAGTGACCCAAACAGGGTCTTGGAGTCTTGAGAATGCTGTTTTCCTTCCTGACCTGCCTCCCCTGCCCCAGGCTTTGATGCCTGGGCGTTATTTTGAAGAGACTATCTGCATCTGAGGTGAACGTGGGCACAGCTACCACGATGGGTTGTTCTAAAGGACTGGAGGGGCAGGAAAGGGGACAGTAGCCTAAAAGGAAGGTAAGATTTGCCCCTGTAGGGTGGGTAACAGCTAGCACAGGTTGAGAGCCTTGGAGGGGCAGTGATGCTATTTAGGTGGTGGGGATGGTGGAGTTTGTTGGGACCAGTCACTGCTGCCTTTGTAGGTAATGACAACAGTTAAGCAAATCTTTTGTCCAGAGCATGAAGGTTTGAGAGGAGGGTGGCTCCTTCAATGTTCTTTCCAACCCTACTGGGCAAAGGTTGGTATGAAAAGAGCCATATAAAAGTTCCATCAAATAGCAGGTAGGCTTTGTGGAAACAACACTTATCAGCCAGCTCCTCACACTGAACGTGGTGAAGAGCTCAAGATGAGGGCATGGCTTAAGTTCAAAACAAATCAATGAAACATTTAATTGGAACAATTAAATGAAATTACTTAACTGTATGTGTGCTGCTTTGCTGTTATTTTTAATGTGTTGTGGGCATATGCTTTGTTCTTACCCTCCCCTGCTTGACACCTGCATTCAGGGAGGTGGTATTGGCTTCTTGAGCATTGTGCAGATGTTCACCTCTAGCTCCTGCTGCCCTTTCAGTAAATTCTTACATGCTCGGTTGGGAGGGTGGTCTGAGTCTGTTCCGACATGCAGAGCAGTATAGGATGGGATGGTCATGTAACTGGTTTTCCTGCCTCTGATGGATAGTTGAGAGGGTTAAAAAGCCCACATCATCTGCTTTGGAAATCAAAAAGGTGGACAGAAGCAGTCTAGCATGTCCAGTCCAAACTGTATTTTTCTTTTGTTGTTGTTTCTATTTGTTTCTTTTGCAATTTTTATATATATATTTAGGTTTGTGTGTTGTCTTTTGTTTGTTGTTTTGTGTTGTGATTTTTTTTGTTTGGTTTGGTTTTATTGTGTGCCTTTTGGGGGGGTTGTGTGTCTTTTGTCTTTTTTTTTTTTTTTTTTTTGTTTTTTTTTTTGTTGGTGTTGGGGGG
>JANIJG010016762.1:6698-17033 GCA_024611175.1 Megaceryle torquata | reverse complement strand
ATTTAGGTTTGTGTGTTGTCTTTTGTTTGTTGTTTTGTGTTGTGATTTTTTTCTTTGGTTTGGTTTTATTGTGTGCGTTTTTGGGGGGGGGTGTGTGTCTTTTTTCCTTTTTTTTTTTTTTTTTTTTTTGGTGGGGGGGGGGTGGGGGTTTTGGTGGGTTTTTTTTTTTTTTTGGTGTGTGGGGGTTTGGTGTTTTGGTTTGGTTTTTTTTTTGAGCTTGCACTGAATTTACCTACTGGTGTCCTAGATAATCCTGGTGTGGCAGGTGGTAGGGTTTGTTGACTGTCTCATGAGTGCTACCTGTTCTTTTTCAGGGTTCGGAGGAAGGCTTCAGCTGGGAGATTGAGTCCTGATGATGGTAAGGTCTCTTTTTATGTTGTGTGGCAGCTTTATGTGAACAGCTCTGGTCCCAGGCCATCAAGGGACAGGCTGTCAGTGTCTCTGCAAGTCTTTCCTGTACATGTACCACATAGTCTCTGGTGCTGGTGAAAGTAGTTAGAGCTTCCTCTCTACTCAGGATGTTTGAAGCAGGCTTCTCTGAACTAGGTCCTGACCCTTACCCTGAGGAACTGGCTTTTGGAGGGCTGAAGGAAGGGCAAACCTTGTCTAGACCTAGCTATAGGCTCATGTTCCTGATGCCAGGTCTATTTATTTCTAATGCAGGCACTCTGAGTTTGTCAGGACTTGTTATTCCTCTGCCTGATTCGAGCACAGGGTCTCTAACTTTTAAAATTTAATTTAAATTTTGTTTTTAACTGGGAGCTGCAGACAACCAAGTGAAAGAATGACTAATACAGTTAGGTAGTGGTGTTTGTTACTTGAGTTGGTATTGGATTCAGTTTACATTATGCTGCACCTACGTTTCAACATAGTGCAGTTTTGGTGTTATAAAAACACATAGCTGCATCTAAGAGGCTACCACTGAAAGATGGAAATTTTTGTCATCTGGATGAGAGGAGGGCACTGGGAGTTTCTGCTTTCTGGAGAAGTGGGGGAGGCTGGCTGTTTATTTTTGTTTAAATATTTAGTGCCTGCAAAGTAGTTCAAAGCACTGGTCTGAAGATAAAGGCATCATCATTTGTACCTCTTTCCTGGGGAAAGCGAGTATGTTATATTTTGGCAGCAAAGGATGCTTCTTGGGGTGTTCCCTTCTTCTAAATGTCCAGCTTAAATGTCTCTCTGCATCTGCTACATACCACCAGATGAGCATACTAGTATAACTGAGCAATGCTTAAGGGATCAGCAGTGGAACTTCACTCTGACCTGGCATTACTTGAGTTAATATTCCTGCTGAGGACCTGGGGGCTTTTGGATTCTCAGGAGTGGTTTCTTCATCCGCTGAGATCTACATATGGTCCCTGTATATGGAATGTGCATGAAAGGTTTTCTTCACAACTGAATGAGCAGGGTACTGTAAAAATGTTCTTAAAAACATTCTAATTTTAAGTCATTTGGGATAGATCCAGCTGTGAGACAACAGAAGGTCTTAGGGCACTGGAGAAATGGGAAAGGTCTGCGTGTCTGGGAGTTTGGCAAAGCTGAAGGGACCTGGTCAGGGCCTTGGAAGAGCTCCACGGTGATGACAAGGGATCACTGTCTAAGACAAGAAAGCACAATCTCAGCCAGGTGAGACCAGAATCCTCAGGGAGTGCTGCTGGTGCTGCATTCCTGTGCTGAAGGCAGCTTAGAAGCTGTTTTTCCAAGCTGCCCTGTCAAGAGGTGGTAGTTAAATTCTCGTGCTTGGGAAGTTCCCAGAGATGCTGCAGGGCACAGATGCTGTGCTTAGGACAGACCGGGAGGGCAGAAAACTGGGCTCCTGGGCAGGGAGGTTTGCTGAACAGCATCCCTATGAAAGGTCAGAGGAGCAGTTTACATGTCTCCTCTGAGAGGCACCTTCTTCTGTGACCCATCCTCTCCCTTGTACTCTACACCACCTTCAAATGCTTGGCACTGCATCTCACAGCCATGTCCTTTCCTCTGTGAAGGAACCATGTCATACCCGTATCCCATTTCTTTCTCTGTTGTATCTCTTCATGGTGTGTGTCTGATGCCTAGAAAATGGTGATTAGTAACTTCCCTATCCTCCAGATCACCCAGGGCATGCTGGCTTTCTCTCTATTTATTTATAAATTTCCCACCCACTGGAATTTCTCTTCCTCCAAAATACCTCTGGGTCTCGCCTTCTCCATCACTCCCTTTTCTTTTTCCCTACCAAGAAAGTGTGGATGGAGGTGCTGAGCAACCTGTCTCTGCCTTTTGTCTTTGAATGTCCTGCAACTCCACGTGCCCTTTTGTTCTTCTCACCCATTTTATGGCCTGCTTCTGTGGTTAGCTGGTTTTGGGGTTTTTTTTAAATCCCCTGTCACACCTCCCATTCCACATCATCACTATCTGGGGGAGGCAAAGCTGGAGGAACCACACCTAGTGTGGTACGTTTACTTTGCTGACTCACACGTTGGGAAATGGGACTGAAATTAGTGGGTGAGCTGGATCCTAAGTGGCTGTTAGAGACAGGGCAGAGTACCTCTTCTCCCTGCTGTCCCTGCTTTGTCCAGGTTTAAATCTTCTCTTGGTTACTTGGGAGAGGAGGTCACTTGGAGAGCATAAAGCCTGGTCTGAAATGAGGAGGGAGTTGTCCCTGTGGGACAGGACTGGTGGGAGTAGAAATTATGCCATAGTGCTGTGAATGTGGGGAAAAGCTTCTTTCACCCTCTTCCCAATGATCTGGATTTCTAAATGACTTCAAAGCAACAGGACAAACTGCCATGAGAGAGGGAGGGTTGCACAGTGGGTAATGAGTAGAGAGTGGATCTTGCTGCTGCAGCAACCTACATCATCCTACTAACCCTGTCTTGGGGCAGGGGCTGCAGTGTCAGAGCCTTCCCTCTCTGGTGCTCAGTCTGTGCCATGTTGCCCACTTCAGAAGTTCCTCGGAGCTGTCTGTTGTCCTGTTGGAGGGATGGGGCAGGAGGGTAGAGAAGCTGAAATGGAGATCAAGTCTTAACCCACAGCCCAACAAGCACACTGAACACATGAAAGGAAAGCAGTAATTTGGATTTGAAGCATCAAATGTCACTGCTGTATGGGTGCTCCCCTGCCTGGGAACTGGGCTAAGGCAGGGAAAAGCTTTGGGGCTCACTATGTATGTGGCTAATGGAAATGGTGTAAAAACCCATACAGTTTTACAGTTACAGCAGTGCCTACAGCTGCCAGCTGGAAGGATGAGTCTTCCTGTGCCTATCAGTTTGGGATAGATCAGGTACTGGGAAGGCAGAGATGCAGCTTGGGAAGCCAAGCCATTGCCAGGCTGCAGTAAGGTTGCTTGGCTTTAAATACTGTCCTATGTCCTGCATCCCTCTGACTGGCCATGATGTTGTGAAGGTGAAGCTTTATAAGCAGCTGGACCTGTCTTCCAGTTTGTCAGCACTGGAAGACATGGAAATGCTTTGCCCTTCTTGTCATCAGCATAAGACTGTGATGACTTTTTTTCATGGAGTGTTTTTTGCTTTCTCCTTGCTTGGTTAAACCTGTAGCAGCTGCCTTGCCAAAGGCTGTCTGTGTCTCTTCCAGGGGTAACTCAAGGTAGCAATATTTGAATAGATAATGTGTGAGGAGGGAAAGGAGAAGCATTAAACATTCAGAAGGGTGCTCTGAATATTGTGAGACTTGTCTAGAATTTGCCAAGTCTTGCAGCCCCATTATGTGATCCCTACAGGGTGCTGGAGACAGCCTCGTGCTTTTGCGAGTCAGACTGGCAGCCTGTGTGGGGAGGCTGAAGAGAATGGTTTTGCTTCACGTTTCAAAGCAAGGGTTTCCCTTTTGCACAGTGTGCTCTAGAGGGAGGCTGCCATCTGCTTGGAGAAATGCTGCCTTTTGAAGCCCTTCCAGCTCTTTTAGCTGTTTGTATTCACCTCGGATGTGTTTTAAAGCACTGACTTGTAACTAAGTGTCCCTTTTGGGTCTGTTTCTATTGCAGGATCTGGGATGATGACATCTTCACATCCTATCACAGCCAGCACCCCTGAGGGAAGCAGCTATGGTGCTATTGGTATAGTATCTTCCAGAACTGGGGGCATGGGGAAGGTTCTGCCTGGGGGAGAGGAAGGCACTTTGAGATTCTTTAAAGCCAGAAGGGACTAAACCTGTAAGCTACTTTAGGAGCAACTTACGACTTGGGGGGAAAAAAAAATAAGTTACAACTTGTGAGATTCAGGTTGCACTTTAGGGCAAAGCATCTACATCAAAAGGGTGGCAAATCTCTGGAAGAGGTGCCCAGAGAGACTCTGTCATTTGAAATGTTCATCTCAGCTAGACAAAGCCACAGTCACCTAATAGGTGTTGGTGATGATGCTGCTTCAGGCAGGAGGTTGACTAGGGACTGACAAAGATCCCTTCCAACCAAGCTTCTAGCAGTCTGTTACTAGCTCATCAGGCCTGCCTTTAGACCAAAGCATGCCTTTCACAGGAAGGCTGAAGGGTTGTGTACCACAAGGCAAAACAGAATGAGAGCTTCTTATGGTTCAGAGGTTTCATTAGGGGAGCAGTAATGTTGTGCTGTCCACAGGTAAAGTACACCCTGGCAGCAGAAAAAGGGGGGAAAAAAAGGCAATTCCCAAGGGTTCTGCTAGTCTGAGATGATAAATGCTTTCCTTTGCCAGTGTATTTCTCAGTCTCCTTACACCATGTGGAGGGATTGGTGTTGAATAGCATAGTGCTGTGGAGTCTTGGGCATGATCCTTGAATTTGACAGCTTGGGGACCCAGGTTGCATGGTGAGGTGGTACAGGTCCAGGGCAGTGTGAGGCAGCTGCTGAAATGAGAGAGGAGAGCACCTCTCTGTAACTTTTGTTTACTGCTCAGGATGCATTTACTCACTGTGGTGTAAAGACAGCCCTGACAGTCCGGATGTTACCCAGTTGTTGGACTGTCAAGGTGTGGTATCTCTGAATGCCTGACAAAGAAACACAGAACTGATATTTCATGAGGTCAGGGGAAAAGTCGGGAGGATTTAAGTCCTGGAGTAGAGTTGAGGACTTTAGCATGACCCTATCCTCCTTCCCCAATTCCCAAGGAAATACTTTAATAGTATTTGGGATATGAGGAAGAAACTTGTTCTATTCATGCCAGTATGGGCAAGGGGCTGCCTGGGAACTCGGCCAGCCTGTGGGAAGTGCAAGGAGGTCTTGTTGTCCCACAACTGTGGCTGCAGTGGGAGCAGAGCTGATGCTCTGCCTGCTTTGAAAACTCAACTTTTTTTCTCTTCATCTTTTGTTCTACAGTATTTTTGGAAAAGCTTGTATATAAAGCTTATATAAAATCTAGAGATTAACTAGGTCAGCCTATTTCTGACCCCTGAACAGTCTGCTGCTTTCACTAGAGCTTTCTGGCTTGTCTCAGACAGATTTCAGAGTCCAAGCTAGTAAAGAGTAGAAAATGTTAGAGATGAAAAGTAATAGAATAAAAGCAGAGAAAACACCAAAATGCTGCAGAAAGGAGAAGATGGGTCCTTGGAAGTGCTCTTTGCTGATAATCTGAGACTTTTAGGAAGGTTTGCAGCGATGGAAAAACTTGTTCCCTGAAATGCTCATATTGACTTTCCCCAGCAGACTGCAGCTGGTGTCTGGGGCTTGCTGTACAAGGTATCGCTCTTGCTGTGCATAGAGGGGTTTAGCCTTTACCCTGCCTGTTTCCTTCTTCCCACTCTGCTCCAGACGAGTCGAGCTCCAGTGGCGGACACCAGTTATCCTCCCCTGAGCGGGGGCTGCCAGCTGGTTCTGACACAGACAGCTCTGTGGAGGAGGAGAGCGACTTTGACACCATGCCAGAAATCGAAAGTGATAAGAACGTCATCCGCACTAAGGTACAGATGGTGCTGCAGCTGTAGCTGTGGTGCTGGGCCATGGATGCAGCTGGGCCAGGACTACCACTAGTCACTTGCCAGAAACTGCAGTTTCTGCTTCCCTTTCAGGTGGATTTAATCTAATAAAGCCAAATGTGCTGCTTATTTTGGGTTTTTTTTTTTTTTTCAGAGTCTAGAAAGTTTTCCCACTGTGTTAAGTGTGCTGCTGGAATAAGTGATTTAATACAGAAACCCAGAATTTTCTGAGAACTATTGAGAAAACAGAAAGAAGCCCAGAGTGCCCCAGAAAGTCCAAGGTGGTGCAACAGCATAGGGAGAAAATATGGCATCATAGGTAGTTATCTGGTATGAGTTGTGTGACTACAGTGGATATACAGAGGGGCTTTGAACTAGCAGCCCTCAAACTGCCTCCTTTTGTCATGCTGCATTGGTCTGTGTGATCACAGCCATTCCTGGAGGCCAGAGGCTTTTGCAGAACTCATTCCCCATAGGATGAGTCCCACAGGATTTGATGTGCTCACTGTGTAAAAAATGGTTCAGATAACGCCAAGCTGCCTATTGCCCAAATACATCAAGATCATTTACTGGCTTCTGTAGTCTTAATTAGTTCTTTTCTGTTTTCTTCCCTCTCTTCCCACCCACCAATGTTTTAGGTGTTCCTTTATCTATCAGACTTGTCCAGGAAGGACCGAAGGATTGTCAGCAAAAAATACAAAATCTATTTCTGGTAAGACAACCTGATGAGGCCCAAGCTCTGGACCCAGTCTCTGGTTGTGGAATCTTTCCACGTGCTCCTCTGCTGGGCTACACTTGAAACCTGAGGGTGTTCTTTGAACTGTCCTGTTACACGTTCTGACCCTGTTCCAACCAGTACCTGCAGATCCCACATACCTCAAAGAAGGGTGCACACATGATCCTGGCAATGGATTCTGGTTAGCATAATTGCTCTAAAGTGTGGTGACAACTGGTGTGCTGGAACATGCTGGGGAGATCTTGAGGTCTACATGCTGGCTTTTCTGGTGCCCTTAGTGTTTTCAGTAGCATGTTTGCTCTTCTGCTTCAGGTAATCATAAGGAGAGACACAAAGCTCCATCTGGGAGAGCAGTGTCTGTGCTCTTAGGCAGATGTACACATTCCTCCACAAGCACTGTGGAGCTCTGTCCTGGGTGTGCACCAATTGTTTTGGTGTGTGTAACTGCTGCTACTGTCTCCTCTCTGCAGGAACATCATCACCATTGCAGTGTTTTATGCCCTGCCGGTCATCCAGCTTGTCATCACTTACCAGACGGTGCGTTGGGCTCTGGCTGTCCCCTGCCCTTGGGTCCTTTTGCCTTTAAACTTGCTCTGTGGTGGCATGGTGTAAGGATGACAGTTGCAGTGAAATAGGGATCACTCAGATTTCCATCTCTCTGAGGGGCATTTTACCTTAGCTGCTCTCTCTGCACCGTGTGTTGAGTGTTGCTGCTGGCTGGGCTCACTGAGATTGCAGTTCTGCTGTTTTGGCTTGGGAAGTGGGAGTGCAGCTGATTTTCCTGCTCATCTGATGTCTCACTTGGGGCTTGTTGCATTTTAGAGGCAGGAGGAATCTGCTGTTCTCTCTAAAAGACAACCAAAAGCAAATCTGGGTTGCTGTGGTACGAGTGATTTCCCCTCCCTTCTCCCCACCCTTGCTATCCTGCTGTTACACAGATATCTGAAAGCAGATCTGTTAGTGGTGGGGGTTGAGAGCACACAGTGTGTTTTCTCTGAAGATGTTGTCAAGTTTGCAGCCTCTGGCAACATCATGTCCCCTCCTAAAAGCTTCAATTACAGGTGTTGGTACTCCAGTACTCAGCCAGTGCCAGAGCTAGGCTGTGTCCTCAGCTATGGCCTCGTACACCCGGTGTACATGCCCGGTGTACATGCACTGTTTGCACGAAGCAAACCCCCTGCAATGGAGATGATTTGCTAATATCAGATCTCCCACCTCTGCTCCGTCCAGGTAGTGAATGTGACCGGCAATCAAGACATCTGCTACTACAACTTTCTGTGTGCACACCCCCTTGGGGTGCTGAGGTGAGTCAGCCCCGTGGTCACTGCATTATTGTCTTCTGCCTCCTGAGTGTTTGTGCTGTGCCCAGGTCGGGATTTTACCCTTGCCAGTCTCCCAGTAACGGTGTCAATAAGACCACTGAGAGTTTAGGACTTGGCTTTCTGTTTCGCTCAGCAGTGGCTCTCTGTTGCAGTGAGGCATGTCCACCTAGGGGCACACAGCACCTGGGGTCTCCTAGCATAGGTTATGACACAGCAATAAGGTGCTCCTGTGCTCTTTTGGACACTTGCATTTGTATCCAAGGTGCAGCAGCTCTGCAAAGAAGCTCAGGTCAGCCCTTTCAGTGTAACACTAATGTGGGAGTGCAGAGAAAGCCCAGAACTGGGAATCTCCCAGAGGAAGTCTTATTCTACTGGGGCAGATAAACCACTCAATATAAAATTGTCATCAGGGTGTAAAAGTGACAGGTGTTTGACAGCTGCTGAGGTGGAGGATGGGGGTGGGGAGTGAAATGGATTCCGCTTATCATGACCCAGGGTTGATCTTCCTGCTGCTGTGCTGCCTTTGTCTTAAACCTTCTTTTTCTTTGCAGTGCCTTCAACAACATCCTCAGCAATGTGGGCCACATGCTGCTGGGCTTTCTCTTCCTCCTCATTGTGTTGCGCAGGGACATTCTCCACCGTCGGGCCATGGAGATGAAAGATGTCTATACCCTGGTAGGAAGCACAGCTGCACGGGGCTGAGTGGAGGGAGGAAAGACAGGGAGAACTTGAAAACCAGGATGGGTTTACGTTTGCCTTCCTTGCTGGAGAACTGAATTCTCTTTTTTTCCTCCCCTGAATAGAGGTCTATGTGGGACTCTTATGTTCTTGAACGCCCCAGTAGTTTGCTTTTCAGTGTGTCCATCCTGCTATGGTGACCCAGCCTGGGCTTGTGAAGACAAGTAGAGGAATGACTCCCATGGCTGTGGCTCCGGTGCTCACTAGGGAGGAATTGGGACAGTAGGAATGTCCCAAGACACTTCTGTTTATAGTGAGATTCAATTTGTATTATACAATCAAGAGCTCCTTGGCTGTCTTGTTAGCAAGAGAGACTAGAGCAGCCTACAGTAGCCCAGAGGAAGTTGTCTGTCTGCAGCTCTGAAGCAGAGCTGCTTGTCATCAGAGCTTCTGCAGTGTCTTCAGTATCCTCTGGGAGAGGATGGAGAAATCTGCAGCCCTGTGGGCAATGATGCTGTTGGCTTCTGGACACAAACAGCTCTGTTTTCGCTGGGTAGGTAGCAAATAAACACCCTCCTGGTTTTAAAGGTCTGCTGCTTATTGTTTTCAGTTGAGATCTAGGCCAGATTGTGATGGAGATGCTTTCTCTCCTGGGCTGATGGGCTCTGCTCCTCAGGTGCTTTTAACCTCCTACTGACCACGAGAACAAGGCTACTATTCTGGGCCCCCAGTGCTTTCTCAGTTTTGGACAGGATGTAGCATGGCACGAGGTACAGAACAGAGATTTTTAGCCTCAAGATGTCAATACCAAGACAATGAGATCTTCAGACCAGAAGTTTCTCAGTGACGAGCTTGGGTTTGCTGCCTGTGGATTCACCTGGTTATGCAGGATGGCAAAATGCAGAGCCTATGGTTGCACACAGCACACTGTGCTGCACTGGTGACTGAGGGACACGTGTAGAGGTAGGAGGGGTGAAGTGATGGGTGGTGGAAGCTCACTTGTCATCAGGACACTGAAGGTACTTACTACACTCTCTTCCAGGACTATGGGATCCCAAAGCATTTTGGTCTTTTTTATGCTATGGGCATTGCTCTGATGATGGAAGGGGTGCTCAGTGCCTGTTATCATGTCTGCCCTAATTACTCCAATTTCCAGTTTGGTAAGTTGAGTTTCTCTTCTTTTAAGCTGGAGGTAGGATATGCCATGCTCTGTCTCCTGCTGAGATGCTGGCATTTCCAATCCTTCTACTCTTGCAAATCAACCTGGAGTCTTCCTGTTCCAGGGCTCAGGCAGGAGGCAGTGAGGCTTTGGATGCTGAGGACTAAGGCATTTCAGCCTCCTCTCCAGATCTTGAGGCTCTGGCAGTGTGCTGCTGGCAAGATCTGCCTTTGCTTTTGCAGCTCAGTGTTTGAAGACAGCAAGTGCACAGCCTGAGTAGCAGAGTGCTCGAACCTAGGAAGCCTCTGTCTACCATCTTGGTGGAAACTTGCCTCTGTGGGCTTCTTCACCTTCCTGGAGAAGACTCAGGCAGGATCTTGTGCTTAAATACCTGATGAGATGGAATAAAGATGAATGAGCCAGGCTCTTCTCAGTGGTCCCCAGTCAGGGAACAAAAGGCAGTGGGGCAATGGGCACAAATTAAACCACAGGGAACTTAATCTGAACACAGGATTTTATATATATATATATATATATATATATATATATATAAAATTTCCCTTGAG
>JANIJG010016761.1:0-17194 GCA_024611175.1 Megaceryle torquata | reverse complement strand
TTCAATTTTCCCTGGTATCCAACCCCCCCCCCCCCCTCCCCCCCCCCATGTCTTTACATTTTCTTCTTGGTCTTCTTCAGGACCTCATTTGACACAAGTGAACCAGTGTCAACTGGTTCCAGAGGACACCTGTGTCTATTCTTCCCATGGGTAGAATACACCATCACATTGCCAAAACCTCACTTGTGTAATGAACTCATTTGACTGGGAATATTCCAGCAGGTTGGTCACCAGTGCTACATTAGGGCAGAAAAGCTATAGGAGGTTATGGCATGGTTAAGTACAGCTGCCCTTGCTCATGGATGATACCTACTTCTACACCAAGTATAAAGTTTTATGTAATTGATTGGTTTTACCATTCCATTCATATTTTTATGTCAGTCTGTCTGTGGTGTAAAGAAGAACAACTCGGCTCTCTGAAAAGGACAGAAGTGGAACATCTGATATGTTCACAAAGGTTCAGGCCTTCTCACAGGGGCATGAGGCAAGATCGTACCACCAGTGTGAGGGACTAACCTCTCTCCAGAAACATTGTCAGATCTTTCTTAGCATCATCCTCATCCTGAAACAGGCACTGCTTATGACTGAAACACTCCACCCTGTAGTCTTTGCACTGGAACAGTCCATCCTCCTCTTCCTCCTTCTGCCAGCAGGCCCCAGATCACAAATAGGACTCAACTGTTCATCCTCAGGCCATCACCACTTGACTTTGGCATTTGGAGGAGGTGCCCTGTCACAGATTGGTAATTCTAATGGAAGTTGGAGACATTCAAATCTAATGAGGAATAGACAGACTCACAGACCATTATTATAGGTCAGAGAAAACTAGAAATCTTCATATTTTTACTACATTTCAACTGACATTTGCTGGTGCTATAGGTATATTTTTTTATCAGGTTGCCCTTAAGAACATGGAATATTTTTGTTTTCTTTCTTTCCATCATCATCCAGAGGGATAAAACCCAAGAGAGCCCCTTATTGCATATAGTTTGTCTGGACTTAAGGCCTCTCTCACTAAGAATGGCCAGTTTCCCAGTTTTGTGTGGCAGGACTGTGCCTGATCTCATCTTATCCTAGTGAACAAGGGTAGTTTGTATGACAAATTGTGCATGGGGCAATTCTGCTTGTGGGCTGTGCATGTGCTGGCTGCAGCGGGAGCAGCTGTCCGTTTTGAAATGTCTTCTTTTGCTCTTCAGTTTCCCGTTGTGATAGGTAATCCACAGTTAAATAATGGTTCGCTTTCAGGTCTACTCCTTGCCAGTGGCTTTTCTAAATAAGGTCAGTACAGTTGCCTTGCACTTGTCAAACAGGAAAACAAATGTGATAACAAATAAAGGTTTTTTGCACTGTACATTATGTGACTGTTCTCTGTACTTGGTGTCCTTTGGGAAGATTCTTAGTTTTGTGGCTGCCTCAGCCATCCTATGAAGTTTAAATGCCACTTGTCCCAGGGTTGAGGGACAGTTTTGCGATGAACTGTGTTTCTTACAGAGACAAATGGGGAATTTGGCATGGTCTGGTGGGACCTGACTCTGCAACAAAGCTGCTGTAATAAGAAAAGAGGCAAATGTTAGCAAATGCGTGACTGGTATTTCTGGGCAAACCTGTGCACTTGGCAGGCATCTGGGACATTTGCTCCTGCTCCTTATGGTGAGTGCAGAGCAATTCTGTACTTCCCCACAACCCTTGGGATGTATCAAGCTGCCCTAAGCTGTACCTACAGAGTTCAGACAAGATTTTTCCTACATTAAAATAAATTCTTTGGATGAGCAGACACAGGGAACTTTGACATTGGTTAACTCTTAACAAAGCTGCTGTCCATTTTCATGGCAGTTAGAGGAAGAACAATCTATTGTCTCTGAGTCTTCTCCAGGCATTGATAGTGTCTATCTACCTGTATCAGAGAGACAAATGTGAAAAAAAAACAAACCCAAAACCAAACAAACAGGAAGAGCTGTTTAAAAGACCAAACCAGAAATTGAGAAGAATTTCAGGGCTTCTCATTGGCTCTGCACTCATTTTCATCAAGACCATCTCACAGGCAATGCTGTTCAGTAGAAGCTGGTGGCTGAAACTTCTGGGCAGTGTAGTCACTGGAAAGGATCACAGATGCTGCATATGGCATTAGACAATAGATAGCTTTGCCAGTGATGAAGGCAAGTACTTCCACTCTTGCACAGTGGGAGTTTCTGTTCTGTGGAAGGAACAGGGTACCAGTGTGTCCCAGAAGATACATGGTTTAACCTGTGGAGTTCATACATCACCATGGAGATTTCCGAAGGCTGAGTGCATGATGGGTTCATATTCCTTATCATAATAACGACTTCTTTTCTCCAGTAGCATTGAAGGGGAAAATATATCACATTTGGACCCTTGCTACTTACTGCCTCTCTTGGCTTTGTACATCTTCCAGTAGGGAATTGAAATTGGTTCAGCCATGGTCTTGCAAGCTTGACAGATCTGCTGACAATGTAAGAGTTTAGAAGCCCTTAAAATAAACCCAGTGCCTGTCACTGCAGTGCTGATGATTGCACTTTTCCATTTGCCTGTCCCTCCTTGTAGCCTTTAGCTCCCTCCTGCTTTTACTGAACCTTGTAAGTATTCACCTGTCATATCACAGTAATGCAGCAAGATCAGTGTGAAGGCAGGAGGGCACCAACAAACTGAGCCCTGCTTGGTGGATAATGGGATTAGCTGTGAAACAGGAAGATGCTAAACAAGCTGAGTGGAGCACACTGAACTGTGGAGTATCTGGGGATCCTGAAAGTCTCCCCCCTTTGATGTAGTACTAAGACACTGAACACAAGGTGAGTAATGTAGACACAAAGTGGGCAATTGTAACCTGCAGCTCTCCCCTAAGATCCTTGGGAGGTTGTACTATGCATGTCCTGGCAGTGTATCCCTGGTTTTTGATTGGAATCAGTAATAATTCACGTTTAGTACGGGTGGTAGAATTAGGTAGATAGTAGGTTTTGTTACCTTTTCTGTGCCAGATTTCTGAAGGCAAAGTGACAGATTACAGTCATGACTCTTAAGTTTTGAGAATACTCATGAGGTGCATAGACCCAAAATGGAGCCTGAAGAGCTTCAGCTGTGATGGTGTTGGGATGTCAGCTTAACGTTCTCGGGGTGTTCAGTTAGACCCAACTTTTCCGGTTTCTGGTTGAATGCCTTAAACCCTACTTTATGTTATATATTTAATACTTGCCCATATATTCAAGACGGGTTGTGGCCAAGTCTTTTCTTCCTTTGAAAGAACATGGCTCTGTCTTTTCAACTGAACTGAACATGGTACCTTTGGGCTATAGAAGTTAACCTCAGAGCAAACTAACAAATTACACATCTATGGGGATTTAAGCATATGAGTCTGAATTATTGCCAGCAAAGGCACTAGCTGATTCTGGTGAGGCAATGTGGTGTCAACTTCAGATGTGTACAGTCTAGAGACCTTTAGATGTTGTTTTGGTTTCCTGCTGTAAAGATGCCTGTTAGATCTCAGGAGGCTGTGCGGCTACATAGGGTTTCTGTGGCTTTTTCTCTTGCATTTATTAAATTGCCTGTCTGAATAGAGTGAGTAGTACAACTCCTGTACTTGATAAAGGGAGTTTTGAGGACAGACTATTAATAACTGTTGAGTGTTTATGTAGAGCCTTCTTTTTAAATGTCTTTTTTTAATGTAAGAGTGTCCAAATACTTATTGGTTTTTATAGACATTTGTAAAAATATACTTACAGAAAACATTGGTAGGGGGCCAACTCTGAGATCATTGTGTAGTGTGGCTGTAGTATCAGACCAGTAGGGTTTTTTTCCTAAGAGAAGAAAAAAGTTCTGGCCAAATTAGTACAAGATAATTACCATGAAAATAGCAAAAAGTCTTGGATCTAAATATAGGGATAGTGATATTTTACAGAGCTAATGACTGTTCCTTACAGATAATTATTTTAATCAGAATCTAGACTCAGAAGGGGAAAATGGGATGAAAACCAGTTCTGGACACTGGTACATGCAAACCAAAAACTAACTTATAGGTTAAAATTCCTACGAACTTGTTGTACTCAGTAATACAGTACTCTGGATCTACTGTTTTTCCCTGGGTTTGTAAATGCCCTTTGAAAGTACCTAAATATAGTTCAGGTAATTTACCTCAACAGTTCTGATAATTTGCTGGGTAAATATTCTGTGTCTGGAAATTTCCATACAAAGTAGTTTAGTTGCAGCCATGAGGAATTAGGAAGCAAGGAGTTTATACCTCTAGTTTGTAATAAGGTTATGAACTATAATAGAATTTTAATCAGATTCTATAAATCAGAATGCTTACGAATGAGAAAGATTTTCCCTCCTTTTAGATGCCCCAACTAAACCCACCTTAGGAAGCCTCAAGGCACCACATGAACTGGGAGCTGCCTCAGGTGTTGAGTTGTATTTGCTTATAAAACACATCCATAAAGAACACTATAGAAGATCCTTCATTTGTGCTAAAAAGGAAAAGCTGTCCAAAGTTAAGGCCCTGTGGGAGATCTTACCGATGGTACACTCAGACAAAACTTCCATCTCACTGCTTAGTGACCCCAATGCTATCAGGTGCTGAGTATCTTCAAGTGCCTTTACTGTCAGTGGAAAAAGACTTACACCTCTTAAGATCAGGCCTTTGGTCTTCGGTATTTGCATATTTGTGCCTTTACTATGTGTGCGATGAAATGGATGCTTATGTTGGTGACAGAAGACTGACACTGCAGGTGTCCTGGAAATATTTCTGACAGGCTAAAGGAGATTATGCTTTGCTTACAGGGTAGGAAAAGCTTTATAGCTTCTCTGATACTTCCTTTTGAAATATCATGCTAATAATTATGACTTTCTGTTTCTTTCTGTGCTTAATATTTTCTAGCTTGCAGCTGAGTCTCTGGTGCTAGTTAATCTCTTGGAGACTGAAGACTCCTCATCTCTTCTTCTCTCAAAGAAGAGAATTCAGTGCCTCCTATCACCCCTAGGGCTGTGATCCCCTGGCTCCCTTCAGTGGCCCCATTCTGCCAGAGCCTTGTGTGCTGCTGTGCAGACCCCAGGGGTCTCAGTCTGCCTGCACTGGGTCAGCACGAGTCCTGCTGGCCTCTCCTCCTGTGGGTGCAGGCTCTGCAGCTTGCCCAGGGTACTGATGCCCAAAAAAGGGCCACTGCATTAGTCAATGTTCTCCACACTAATCTGCTCAAGATTTCTGTTCTAATGCATTTTCCTCTTTGAAAAGCTGATTAGTAAGTATGGCAATTTCTATTATTAATTCAGTGACTTTAAACAAATACTAGGCAACTACTGTGGCTTTTCTCAAGGGAGAGTGTACTTGAACACTGGAAAGGATAAATGGCTTATATTTTTCCCCTTTGGTATTTTTTTATTGCTGAGTGTATCTGTGCATTTATATAATCATAGAGCCAGCGGTAAATTTATTTTTGTGACATTTGGGTGTTTTCTTTTAAACTCATTGCAAATTCTGTTACTGGAAGCAAGAATTACACATGGACTGTAACTAGCATGACTGTAGTTTTTTTGGCTCAGTGTGGACATCTATATGCAGTGTGTTCACTTTCCTTGAACTCAAACAAGAATGTTACTTGCATTACTGCATGTATTTCGTGGCCTTTCAGAACTGAAAGGAGAAGATGGCCTTTCAAGAAGCCTTAATGCCTGCCCATATTGAGAGAGCGCCTTGTTGTGCACTGATGTTTGATTTCTTTTTAGTTATGAAATTTCTAACCTGGTATATGTTCCTATATTCTTTTTCCTTTTTATAAAGGAGCAGAATTAATCTTATTGTATAAAAGGCACAGTTCTTTAACTCTTAGTTGTGTAAAACTCCCTGCATGGAAATTTGTGTTTTGTTGGTTGGTTGGTTTGTTTGTTTTTTATCTGAGCAGTGGAACTTGATATATCTATAATGCTGGAACTTTTCTTATTCAGTGTGAGAAGTTGTAAATATAATTGTGTAACAGGAGAACAGATTGTTTGATATATGAAATTGGAAAGATTTGTTGGAAGGCCTATTAATGTCCTTATAATATAGAAGTATAGATTGTTATAGTATAAGAATTGCAGAATATGAAACAGAATAATATTATCAGAAATACTTTCTTTGTGTGCTGGTTGTGATTGGGACTTTTCTGGTGTAGAAAATACATTAGAATTAATAAACATATATGGGCTTGTCTGAACTGTAAGGTTAAACTGAAAAACTCATCTCAGGTTTACTGAATCTTAAGTTGATTGAGGTCATCCCTTCCCTCTGTCAGGGGATTTGATTTCCTCAAACTTAAAGGACTAGTTGGGGTTCAGTTGCTGGGACCCAAAGTAAAATCCAGTGCACTAAAATCCTTATAGGCTAAGAACCCACTGACCCAGACAGTGATATGGCAGATTTACTTTCCAGGACTGCATAACCTATTAAGTATCTCCTTTTCTATCTTGAAAGCTTCCTGGATTCCTATTATGAGGAGATAAGCACTTACCTCTTGCCTAGACTGTACTTGCAATTGGATTTAAGGAGAGAATCATTTATACCTCAGCTGGGTCCTTCAAAAAACCCCAGACAGTCAAGAATTTAAGTGACTGTTTCAGGCTGAATGCCTGTTCATCTTTCCATGCTCTCTAAAGAGCACCTAAAATACTCAGCTCTTTGTGACACGTAAGGGTGAGGGCCATATCGAGGCTGTTGCCACGATACATCAGCAGTTCTTCCACTGTGTCCCTAAATATAGCTCTTAATGCAGTGATATTAGCTATGAAGGGAATCCCTCACTATCCATATGGCTGTTCATGGAGAAGGTTTCACCAGATGTGCAGTAAGGACGGACAGTGGTGCCAGAGTCAGGATGAATATTCAGGTGTAGGTCTTGAACCTTTGGGCTTCAATTCTCCTACTGGGAGAGGGGCAGTGTGGAGCAGAGACATTTTTGCCGCTCTCCTGTTATTCAGCGCTATCCTTCAGAATCTGTGCAAAATCAGGGTGTAAAAAGGCCTGTGGACTCCATACTGAATTTCCTGTAGCGCTCAACCTGTAATGTGCCACATCTATGCCAGGCATCTTTTCCTTTTTGTTTTTGCTGGTATTGTTATTGATGATTAATCCCTGTGTACAACATAACAACAATCCCCTCATAATACAGCTGAATTTTGTGTTTACCTAGTACTGCATCTCCTGCAGTATGAGTCTTCAATTGTTGGCATGACCATAAGCACTGAACCAGTTCCCGAAGTGATGGAAATAGGCTATGGTGCCTCAGCGATTAGATACCAGGAGTTCATCTGTAGTGTAGTGTGTTTCATCTGTAGTGCCGCTATTAATTCAAAGTATCCCACCTATAAATCAGCAACATAAGCATTTTCTTTATATATAAGAAATGTTGTTAGATGTAGCTCTCCTTGAAGAGATGGAGAAGAAGAGCTTGCTTCCAAATGTTCTTAATAAATTCAGTGACTCCAGCTTTGAGTCTGGTGGCACATGTATGTAATGTTAACAAAACCAGCAGGGTTCCAGACCATTACTGTTACTTTAGTAGAAAATTAGAAAGATTTGATCCAGCTGAGCAATGTTTTCAAGGTGCTGAGCACCCTTAGCTTCCAGGAACTTCAATGAAATTGAAAGCACTAAATTAACTAGATTGACCAGACATGAATTAATCAAGACAACCCATAAGCCATTTAGCAGAGAAAAACTGAGCAGTGTTTGAGTGGTCAGATATTCTTGTATAAGATAGTGCTCTAACTCTCTATAGGAAAGTTATATACCTAGGGTAATACATAATGTTTTCATGCCTGATGGATGAGTAACCCGCAGGATGATGAAATAAGTGGTGGAAAAGGCTTTAATTTGAGTAACTTTTAGAAAACTTATATTTTTTTGATGAGCAACATGCATTATTTAGTTAATTGCTACTTTAGTCCTTTTTATGGATCCTAATTATGGCAGTTTGAAGAGTGTGTTGGAAAGAAATATATATCCTGTTCATCATTGCCATGGCCTTTCTAGCTTAGGAAGATGGGCACAAACACACCATTTTAGGCCAGAAGGTACTGTGAGAATTCTGCAGCTGTTGAAAGATGATTGATTTCTGAGAAAATGATGACCTGTACTTGCCAAGTCAATGAGAGCTGAGTCATGATTATGTAGCAAATAGTTCCTGTACTTTAAGGTATGATCAGCCCTATAATAGAAATGTCAGATGAATTACATATGCCCACACCTTCAGTCATGCCAGTAAAAAAATTCCATTCTAGCTCAAACCAACTTTTATTAATGTGCTGCAGGCACTTGGAGAGAAACTATGTTATAGCGAGGTTGAATCAGTCCACATGGGGTAAAAGGTGGGCTAGGACATGTTCTGGAATAGATCTTGGGCTTTGGAACTCCATCCCAAAAGAAGCCACAAAGCCCATCTGAATTTAGGAACAGGATATGCATTTTTAACAGAATTACATTCCCGTATGTGTTTGACTGTGCATATGCATGCTAATGTACAGCCCAAAGGAATCGGAAAGTGTGGAGTTTTTTTCTCTCGTAGAAATCATATTGCTTTTTAATTTTATTTGTCATTTATGTATGTGCTTTATCACTGAAAATGTGAGTTAGCATTTGGATTATACAAGCTTTTCACTTACGTGTAAACGTAGACATATGAAGAAGCCTATGCAGGCTGTGTGTGTCAGAGTATCTCAGATTCCCACCTGCTTCCCCCCTATTCCTAAAACTTTTTTGTGTTGTTTGGTTTAGGTGGCAGCTCTTGAAGCAGTATTCATGGCTCTGGGTCTATCTAGGATTTCCTTCTAGTTTTCCAAGCTGCCAGGCAGATACATGTGGCCAGATGTGCTTGGAGCATAAAATTGCTAATGGTCCCAAGACATCCAGGAGTTAACAGTCAGGAGCCACTCTTCATGGCTGCTGGTTCACAGCTGTATAGGCACAGTCAGGGTCTTCAAGAGGAGAAATGCTTTGCTTTTGGATTGGTTCCCCAAGTTTTCTATCAGTGCCTAAGGAGTCAGAACTGTACCTGCAAAACAGACAAAACAATTCGTCTCTTCAGAAGCTTTGCTGAGCCACTTAGCAGAATAATCTCTGACATATTTTTGTTGAGTTGTGTTTTTTATGTGCAGAGTTTATAAATTTCTTATTACGGAAGAATCACGTAAAAATGGTGATTATGTTGAAGATAGTATGTCCAAAATTCTGCATGCTCAGCGATGATAAATTATACCATTTAATATACCAGAAGCTCAATGAGGCAATATTTTAAGAGGATGCCTACAACTAGTAAGTTCTATGAATTAATGAAAGCGTGTAGAAAATGGAGTGTAAAACTCAATAAAAAAGGGAATGTATATTTAAAGAAAAATGAGAGGATATGGGATGATTTATGTATTTAGTCCATACATTCCCCTATGAAACAAGTATTTCTGTTAGTGAACAGGAAAAGTATGTGATTACGGTCACTTCCATAATTAATTTGAATTTATTAATCATAAAATATGACAAGAGGAGATGCATTGCACCCATTGCTTCTAATGTTGGCAGGAGTAGAAAGGAGACAGCATTTCACAAGACTGAGGAATGCCACTTCAGAGACTAATAATGAGTCTAATGCCTTTTCACACACTAGAAAAGAGAGCAGAAACTACTGGTAGTGTTTCCTCACATACTTGCTGGTTTTGTTGTTGGAGAGCCTCTGGCAGAAGTAACAGTAGCTATAAAAAATTGGAGACGTAGATTTAGATCTTTGGATCACAAGCAGCAGAAGTTCTTGACACTTCTTGTCATCTGCACCAGACATGCCTTCACTAGGTATTAAAAAGTAACCTAATCCTGCAGCTGAGTCTTCTGGGAGTTTGTATGCCTTTGGGAGTTCTGCAGTGGCAAAGGAAAAAAAAAATCAGGGAACAGCAACAACAAAAAACAACCATCCTTGACTGAGCAATCAGTTCCTCTAAGACTACAGGAAACTTTTCAGTTTATTACCAGGGTTGGAATAGCAGCTTGCAGATCAGGCTGCTGCTCTGAAGACTCTGCTTTATCTTGATCAAAATTCTGTCAGGTAGCATGAAATTCCAGAAGTCTGTCATGCCCTCAAGACCCTGCAGGTTACCTTTCCTCAGAACAGCTAAGACCAGCAGTGACTCTACTCCTTTTCTGGTGTTTTGTCTCTTTGATGATCATGAATCTGCCTTCTTGCTTCTGAAGCTTTGTCTACAAGACAGAATTTTGCTATCACCAGTATGCCATTGTCAGTTCATAATGTGCCTTACAATACAAACTGTATTATACACAGAGTAGCTATAAATATTCCAGAAATAGTTTTGTGACTTTTTTTCTGACCAGGGATAGCCATTCTGTCATCCACTGTTGCCACAGCAGTTGCTGCAATAGTCACGGTGGCACTGCAGCAGCACTGCTAAACAATGGTACCACACAGACACAAAGATGCTGTGGATCTTCCCAGTGCAGTCATCTGTCATTGATGGCTTATCTCCAAAGCAGCACGTGCAGTGCTTGAACAGTGTCTGATCCCATTCCCACCATCATTTGCAGAACTCAGCTGTGGGGTTACGTGTCTAGCCTCAGCTCTGATTCTTCATTCATCAGCCCTTCTTCCTAGGATTAACAGAGAGACACAGAAAGAGTGGAAAATAGTACCAAAAAAGGCAGGGTTTAGTTGCATTTTTCTTTCCTCTTGGGACATTTGTCTGGAAAATTAAAAGGAGACAGAAGAACCCACAGGGAACACATGTGCACTGAGTACACTCCATGTCCTCACTGTCTTTCTGAAGTTCAGCTGTAGCCAGTGACCATCTACCCAACTTGTGAGATCTGAAAACAGATCTGAGATGATATGAAGTAAGATGGATGGTATAAAACTAATTTATTCAATAAAAATAAAGGAGGCTGTCTCAGAACTCTATTCTTTTCTCCATTTTCATCTTTTTTTCTGGCATAGTACATACCCGAGGAAATAATGGGTGAAGACAACCAGCCTGGATCAGGATAAGGTGGCACATAGAGTAATATTCTCCTTTGGACCTGGGCCTCAGCAGACTCTTTCTGTAAATTCTAGAAGAAACTGAAGACATAAAAAAAAAAGTTGAAGATAAAAAGCATGGTTAAATTCCTCAAGAAAATGAGATTATAAGAGTTTAACAGTGAAAATGATAGGAATTAAAACAAAAGGAATTAACTTTTTGCTTTTTTCCACCGTTTGCAATTTGTTAAGCTCTGACAAAAGCCTCCGGGTATCAGGGCATGCACTTCACGAACAGCCTGCAGGAATTGTTCCCTGGGTTGTGCCATCAAACAATTCAACAGTAACTGCACTTCAGTTAGCATACGGAGCTTTTCCCTTCTCTTGTTTTGGGATTAGGAATTGACAGTCTGGAATTGGCTTTACAGCCTTCACACATCAGGTTTTGTTTCAAGGATTTTTCTTGGCTTGTCTTTTTAATTTTATTATTACTCTTTAAGGCTCAGATGCTTTTTTATCTAACCATGTTTCAATCTTGAGTTTTCACAGTATGAAATGTACATAGGCAAGTATTAACTGTCACACACTCCGACCCCTCAGATTCAAAGCCCCATGAAGAGTCCGACTGCAGTATTGACACTTTCCTGCTGTAACACTGGAAAACCATGAGAGTATTCAGAATTTGAGGAGTTTTCACTGTTCATACTTTGCTAGTCACGCTTTATGTACTTAAGAAGTTAAGTGGTAAACTCCTGCCTTGATTTGGGGGGATTTGTGGAGAGAAATACAAATTTATTCATAAATTTTGCTGGGAAGGACTATTTGGAACACTTAGAAAATAGAGCACCTGGTACAGAATCTAATTGCACACAGCCACAGGTGACATCATTCCTTTTTACTTTTGAAGCTTATATTATTTGATTTAACCTGACCTGGTGTTGTATTTTCTTACATACATGTTATGACATATAAAATTAAAACCAGATCCATTTTGCATTTTGAACAACTGATAATAATTTATTTGGAAAATGAAATTTGAAAGCAAAATAGCACAGCCCGTTTATTAAAAAGATTTGTGATTGTTTATGATTAAAACCCCTTAAATTATGTTTGCTTTAATCTTTTATTTTCTGAAACTCAAGAATGAAAACAATTTGCAGTACTTAAAGTGATTTTAAAGGCTGCTTCAGTATGTACATTATTTTCTAATTTGATAATAGCTACGTTGATTAGTAATCTAAAAGACCTTCATTGACTTGAAGGAATTTTGTATTGAACACCTTATCAAACTATTGCCATTAGAAATGTTACACATTATTTAAATCTATGTGAAGAAATACAGAATTATCAGAATGTAGCAATGAGATCTGGCCAACTAGAGTGTGTCTGTCTCATCTTGTACTCTATGTTTCAACCTTTTTGTCTCAGTGACGTCTATTCAAAGTATTTTCACAATCCTCTTGTTTTACTAGTAAAGTAAGAACAAAAAAAGGAGAAATACTAACAGTGATAAACCTGTGTAATTTATTAGTGTGTCCATGTTTTGAAAAGCTAATGTATAATATTCAGCCTTGAAGGTTAGAAGTTTTTTTGAATAAGTTTTTCTATTCTTTATATTTGATTTAAATATCTAGCACCGTTCAGTCCCTCTTAATTATATTTGTGAATCCACAGGGACTCCAGCAAACCTCCAAAGTTCATCAATTGCAACTGTCCAATATTTGTAAAAATAATATACCACAGAGATGGAAAGAATGAAATGTTTGGATGGCTGAGTTACATCTTTGTAACAAAGTCTGTATAAAAGGATGGAGAAACTGCCACAGATCTAGGCTGGTATCCAAAAAGAAGTCAATAAATTGTTCCCAAGAACTTTTGTCTTAATAAGGACAACTTGATGGAAAGAGAACTTTCTGGTTTATGAGTAAATTGTGAAGAAGTATACCTTTTCTATCAAAACTGAAAGAACCATAACCCAAGAGTTTACCCAATGAATGGGAGAAATTGTGAAACACCAGGTTTTAAACAAATTCAGCCCAAGACTTGTTAAGATTGACAGAATTCTGAAAGCAGAACATGGGCTTCAGCTTTGGTTTGGTCCTCGCATAGTGATTGCCGCCTTGTGTGACTGAGTAGCATTATGTAAAGGAAATAAACTGATAAAGAATTATGACATACGAAAGATGGATAATTAGTTGGGATAATTCAGTGTCAGCCAGTAGCACCAGAAAGCATACTGTTGAGAGTTGCAACAAAATAATGAAGTCATAGCACAGTGTAGCCTCACTTGGGTCTGTGAGATTAAATATCAGTGCAGAGACAAGAAAGATGAGAAAGAGTGGAAATGGTGATGGAGCAAGGTTGAGGAAGGACTGGTTCTTGTCAATAGGTTTTCTTCAAGTTGTTCCTAAAGGTCTGGATTGCGCTGGCCTCTGCAGATGGGGAAATTATTCAGGATCCAGTGGTGTTTCACCACGTGTCATGCACCAGAGCTGCTTGTGCCACATGGTCACCATTGAGCTTCTGTCTTATTTCTGTATCCACGCTTTTTAAAACATAGGAGTTGTGACTCCAAGACTGCAGAAAGATTTGCACATATAACTGCACATTTTTGATGGTGCTGTCAGGAAGTTTTAGACAAGAAAAAAATACAATCAAGTCCATATTTCCATCTTCTTTCACTTTTCTGTGACCTTGGTGAGGTGTCTCCAGGTGGTGTGGGAAAGGAACACAGAACCACAGAGATGACTGCCTTTTCTCTATGCAATGACACTGTACGTAGAGAATCCTTTAAATACAGATGGAAATTGTTCCTTATCCCTTACAAGCGTGCTTACCTCAGCTGTATAGCTGGTAAAATGCACAGGTCATTGATAAGCATAATAAATTTGCAGCACCGGATTTGAACTTTTATTCAACAACAGATAATCGGGTAAATATTTCCATACCCCACTGCAGCAGACAAAAAAGGTAGCTAGCATTGCACAAAATGAACACAAAGAGAAGGAACTTTGCCATTCTGTGTAGCTACTCAAATTACTAAGAGGCAAAAACTCTTTAAAAGCAAGTTATTTTTTATAGTTTAGGGTCAATAAATATGACCAAAAGAGCCACTTTTCAACTGATAAATCTATAGAGTTTAGCATAAAACCTCAAAAAAGGCAATTTATACTGTTGGCTTCAACTATAACTTTCTTTCTTCTTGTGCAAATCATTCCAAGAAGTTTAATACATAATTCATGTGTGTGAGTAAATTTATTTATTTTGATGGCATGGAACAATATTGTCTAAATAGAAAAAGATGTGAAAGCATAGCTACTCTGTAGGATAATAAGATAGGACTCATTATCTTCAAATGTATTCTGTATGTTGTCAATGGGTGACTTAATGTGATGCAGCTCTATTGCCAGTGTTCTTTATGCCACACAAGCTTTAAAAGACATTATCTGTCTAAAAGACGGAGATGGTGTTATTTAGATATCTACTTATCTAACCTTTGAAAGTGAAGGGAGAAAAAGCCCACAGACTTTAAAGGATTTTTTTTTTTTTCTATGTTAAAGGAAAATACTTAAACCCATTAATTTAAAGCTGAGAAATTCTTTCATTGGTCATGGAATGTTGAGAATATATATAAAGGGAACAACTTTGTAATTTAAATTCCTATCGTTACTATTTTGCCAGCAGTGTGTTCAGCCTACTTGCTATAAATTCCTTTCTTCCCTAGTTCATGGTAGACTGATACATGTGTCAGAAGTGCTGGCAAGTCAAAGACAGATACCTAGATAGAAAAAGGTAATGTTAGGTAATGTCCTAAACAAACCCACTTTTTAAAAACAGCGGTCTGAGTAACTTTTTGGTGGATGTTACCATAGTACCAAAGGATCAGTGATTCAATCTTTATCCATTCCTAAAGCTGCAACCACAGTAGTCATACTGCAGGTCTTGGGAGTTCAGCACCCACTGGGCAACGTGATGGAGAGGGTCTGAATGGATGTTCTGCAAACCACTTTATGTTTGACAGACAGGAAATCCTGTTTCTCAAGAGTGTTCCCAGCTTCTCATTACCTTATACTAACAGTCTTACCCACATTAGGTAGAACTCCACTGCTTAAGTTGCATCAAAAAAGTCTATGCTGGTGGTTCAAATCTGTTGACAGAAGACAAGAAACATTTTGGATATCAGGTGAAAAAAAGGAGGATTGCAGGGAGATGTTCACTGAAGCCTAGAAGTGGTGAATTTTTTTTTTTCAGATTCTCATGGAAGAGTCCATTCAGCCACAACTTATGATAACACTTGGCACAATTACATAAATTTTTATGCTTCCCTAAACATTGTTTCTATCTTCTCAGATTTGTTTGGCTGTCCTGTATGCAACATCTTGTACAAGGTACATTCATTGTTATTTCAGAGATGATGACAACAAGGCCTGTTCATTTTTCATTTATAGGGTTATGATTTTTTTATAGTCTCATAGTTTTGAGGTATTTCATGCAGCATTTGGCTAAAGTAGTGTTATTTGAGTTTTTTTATTGAAGTTCTTTGCCCACAAAATGTGTAGTATCCTGAAACAGGTCTGTTTCTTGCTCGGTGCCAATGAATTTTATCCAGAAGCTGATGTCTGAGCTGAAAATACAGAACTCAACATTACTTAAGGCTATTTTGATCTCCATGACATTGCTGGCTGTAACTTCTTATCCTAGTAATATTGTCAGTGAGGGTATAGGAATGTCCTGCTGGAGAATTTCCAAATAGACATGTGCTTGTGATTCATTATTCATTAAAGGAGACAATCTAGACAGTGTTTTTAGGGTAGTTTCATATGATGCCCTGCTTTATTTCTCATCCTTTTTTCTCTTTTCTGATGATTAGAAACCAAGACTGAGTTTTCAGGGATAGAAGGGCAAGAAATGACAAAAATGAAAGGCCTTGTTATACCATGAGAAGTTGGTGTTATTCAGAATGAGCTTAAGTGACAGAACACAAGCCAAGAGCCATATCACTAGCATGCAGGTGCTTGCTTACTTACTGCTACTCACTCCACTCCAGCACCAAAGCAATAGCCAGAGCTGGTCCTAGAATGGCGTTTCTCATTGCCTTTGGATAAAGGGCACAGACCCAGAAGCTCGTGCTGCCTTCCCCAGGGGAAGAAACTCTGGTAACTCTGAATTGGCAGACAGAGGACATGCTTTTTGGAGAAATCTCCTGATAAAATAAGATGGATTATTTATGATGATGATGATTATTGTGATGTGAACAGAATGAGTAGTGAAAAAATATTAATAAATGAACTGTTAAAGGCAGCCGAAATGATAAAGTGAATGAGAAGAAGATATAATTTCTACAATTATTTATGTTATGCTGATGTGTCTATTTTGTACTTGAATATCCCTATAATAGGTATTTCAGAAAATAGCTAAAGGACATTCCTTCTCTCCTAGAAAACATCTCTCAGACAAACAAATTAAATGACTGACAGGAGTCAGCACTTTATTCACCGTCCAAAATTTAAGAAATCAATACCCAGTTTACTTTTTAGTAATGATTTATCTCAGTTGAGAGTGATAAATGCATCATTTTCATAGTCAAGGCATGTGCTCTATAAGTAGTGAAGAATGCTGCTGAATGTTGAATTTCAAATAATACAATGCTCCTTTTCTGAAGTATAGGATGTCTGTGACTTTTAGCAAAGGCTCTTATTTCTCCCTTGCAACAGCCATAGTTCAACAGGTTACTTATACATGTGCATAGCTTTATGTGTGTGGATACTCTTACTGATTTTAGCTTAAATTTTTAATCTTTAATTTGTTTAATTACATTACTGAATTAAGGCCAGGGTTGTTAAAAGTAAAAGTCTTGAATTGAGTTCTTGGGGATGCTATAACATTCAGTTAAAATTTGTAAATCACTTACTGTGGCATCAGTTACTGCCCATTAGTAATTTGTACTTTATTTACTGACAAGCACAGGATGAAAGCCTCTGTACCAGAACTGGAATATGCTTTGCCTTGCAATAATACCACTATGTACCAGACAAGGAGGAAAGGAAGATTTGGGACATTTTTCACAGGTATCACAGGGTGTCAGGGGTTGGAAGAGACCTTGGAGATCTTCGAGTCCAACCCCCGTACCAGAGCAGGATCATACAATCTAGCACAGGTCACACAGGAACACATCCAGGCGGGTCTTGAAAATCTCCAGAGAA
>JANIJG010016760.1:4921-15223 GCA_024611175.1 Megaceryle torquata | reverse complement strand
GGGGGGGGGAAGAATTTTAATTTCTTTGCTATTTTTTAGGGCAATGGGGGAGGAATCCTGGGAAAACATACCTAAAGATAGTTGCTGATTGCACAGTGATCACACTGATGCCAAATATAGCTCCCAAGAGCCAGCAGAGAAGTCAGAACTTTGCAACACATCTCTACAATGGTGCATGAGGACTGAACCCAGCTGATGAGGACACAACGCGGCCAGGCCCTGGATCTGGGATCATGTTCAGCTGCCCAATTCCTTTGTCATTTCAGTCATTCATCCCCATTTAAGAAACTGTCAGTATGAAAATATAGCTGGGTTTTGTAATATCAGTATCTCCTGTTCTGTCCAACCCACTGAGTAATCAGAATCAATAAGGCACCTCATGAGCTTGCCCAACTCAAATTATCACTGAAGAAATGCAGAAATTGAATTAAAACTTACATGAGTATCAAGAATGAAGACTAAAACAAACTAGTATTTCTCTTATTTACCTTCTGTATCTCCCATCACAAAACTGGGATTAGAAATCACATTATGAATATAAATAAGAGTTCACATTCAGTCTCTTGACCTTGGCAGACAGATTTCCGTGATCTCCCTCAGAACATGCATGATATCTTTAGCATCCCCAAAAATGCTTTTGTCCCAAATGTGTTTAATGCCTGTCATCCCTGATTCTCTATTGATGGTTAGTAATAAACTGAAGTTCTTTTTCTCCTTTACACTTTACAGAGTGTAAACTTACATCTGTATATTTAAAGAGCTTGGTACTGAGATATAAACCTCACTCCAGCGGACATCAGAAACCTTTTCATTTACAGCATGCCTTAACAAACTATAATTAGGAAAAAGTCTGTTGGGTTTTAAATTTGACTTTCATAAAAGGGGTTGTTCCATATTTGGTTCAATGCTCATTACAAACCAAGTCTATTTGTCGGTGAGTTAAAAACACATATAATGATAAAGTGTCAAATTTATGATTTATAGGACACATTTAGGGGAAGGGTATATCTCTCATTGAATTTCCAGGGAGCAAATAGACAAATAAAACCATATTTATTATGAAATTAGCATCATTTTTCAGGGCAGAGGCAGCATCAGGATGAAACTTGTTGATTTCTGAGAACCAGCTGACATTGTGCAAGTATCCTGAAAGTTTTTTTAGCTGAAGGAAACAGAGGAGGAATTACAGGAAGTTAAATTTGACAACGGGTAGCTGCAAGTTGTGGGATAGTTCTTTATATTTAAGCATCTGTCTCTAAATATAGAAGCTATACTTTTAGTTATATATTTTCAACAGAATTTACTATTTATGTTTGCCTAAAGTAATGGTGATGCCAGGGCTGTTGGAAAACAGTAATCCATACCTCAGTCAATCAACGTAACCAGGGGGACTGGCCCACTCCTTAGGGTCTCAGTACCCAAACACAAGAATAAAGGTCTCCAAGATCCTGCAGTGTGTTCTTCCACTATTCTGTAAGGCATCGTTTAGAAGTCAGTAAAGTAGGATATCAGTTTTGAAGCCACACATCTGAGTAGCAAGCATTAAACACAGTCTTCAGTGCATTTAGCAGGATAGCAGAAGACCATCTGTATAGATAAGGAAAACTGCCTTCACAGCAACTACTCCTGTGCTACATCTTCCTGTCAAAACTCTCCTCCAGACTGCTTCATTATTTTTCCTTGTCTTCTTATTTGCTTTGTTTGGCCAGCTCTTTGTCCTTCCTGTAGCTTGTGAGAAGGGTAACATAAGCAGCAGCAATGCTGCTCTTCAGCTGAACAGAGAAGAGCAGTTCCTACACTCCTTGGCCCATCCCCAATTGTGCATGATGGAGAAAGGAAAAGGAAATGGGGGAAATGAAACTAATTTTTAACACTCAAGGGAAGAGAGAAGTGAGCAGAGTTGTCAGTGCTCCCCCTGGCCTAGGTCTGAGAAAGGTGCAGGCTCACAGCTAGAAAGGGAAACAACACTAACTCCTTCACCTCCTGAAGCAGGTCTGATTCACTGCTGCAGGCAACTGATCACCCAGGAAGATTGTTTCCTGTAAAGGAGAGAAATTTTAAGGTCTGTGCTTTTCTGAGCTATCTTGCAATTTATTTTTATCCTAACAAACGAAGAAATGTAATCCAGATAAAATCCTGCACAGAAAGGACTTTCAGACAAAACCAGGCAACTTAGCTCTCCATCAGTTGATCTTCTACAGCTCAACAGAAATAAAGAATTTTTTTCTGGGTTTTGTTTTTGTTGGGTTTTTTTTCCCTACATCTGCACAGAGATGTAGTATTTCTAGCCCCACATAGATGAAGGTACAATTTGCACTATGTGAACTCCCTAGATAGCTCCCTAGGAACAGCAAAGAGCAGGCCACCACATTGTTATTGCATGGAATATTTCATAGAGGACAAACTAAAAGTATGGTAGGAAAAAAAAACCCCATGGTTTTTTTGTTTGGTTTGTTTTTTTGTGGGGTTTTGGTTTCTGGTTGGGTTTTTTGGGGTTTTTTTTAGAAAAAAAGGTTCTCCCATTTAATAGGACATTATAAACTGGATATTTCAATATTTCTAATTTCCACCTGATTCTTGAATTTTGCAGACATAAGCAGTATAATAAAGAAGCAGATGAGAAAATAATGTCAGCTTCTAAAACACACATTGTTTCTTCTTGTCTTGATTTCTACACAAATCCAAATACAATAATATATGGATTCCCTTAATTGTAATTAACAGGGTAGAGGTTGTGATTCATGAGGGCATAATTACTGTATTTTTCCAGAAGAACTGAAATGAGAATAACTTTGAAAGAACAGAAGAAAAAACTATCACAAGCAAAACTGAATAGAAAGAATGTAGAGTATTATTGCAGCTCAACAAAAAAACCCTAGAATTATTATAAATCACTCAATTGCACAGGAAAGTCCAGTTTGAACTCATACTAATTGAAGGATGTCTTCATGAACTATGTAAAAAGCCAGCTGAAATTAAATTTTCTTAAAGGATTAAAGCTGCAAAAGCAATGGAAATACTTAGTCCAGAGCAACAAACTGCCAACGGCACATGATGTTCCAGAGCAATGCAGAAAAAAGAAACATGTCAAAAGCATTTATTTTTTAATTCCTTATAAACAAGCCAAATTGGAAGGCAAAATACCTTCAGTCTATCCTGGCACACAGCGTTCAGAACCCTTTCCCTTCTTTCAATTACTATACACCATTAGTACTCAGTGAATTAGATTGTTTCAGATAAATTAGCAAAGAATTCAGGTGTTAAAATTAGACCCAATGAAGTAATTATTCTACAACTGGAAGACTGCAACTATACACCATAATGCGTTCTGTAAGCCCTATTCCACTTTTCAATAATTAAATATTCATTGGACTACAGATAGAGACAGACTGACTCGGCAAGCCTAGGGGTTCAGAGATAGGAGATCAAAGCTCAAACCATTGCTCTAAAGAAGGTTTAAAAGAGATTTGAATGTGGGATTCCCTCTGTATTGGGAATGCCCAGCTGCTTGATATTTGAGACTATAAAGTGAGGCAACACTGTTATTGCAACTCCTGAGAGCAAATCAACTCCTTCTCCTGAGAAACTGAATCTTCTAACAGTTGAACTTCCTGCATATATAATTTGAACACATTACTGACACTATTTCTAACCTAGTACAATAAATAGGGTCATGAAACAGACTCAAGCACTGGTCTGTGACTATCCATGCTGGTTGACTGTTAGCTGTTACTAAAGAATAAAATAATTACTATGAAATTAATAGAGATTTAACATAAAACCATGAATGGGGAAAAAAAAAAATAGAAAGGTATAAAACAAAGGCCCAAGGAAAATTTGTAAATTATGTTGTGTATGATACAACATATGGAACTTGATCTGAGCTAAAAAAGGCAGTCTTGCAATTTGCAGAGGCTACATAAATTCATAATAAAGGAGATTGTCATTTGGATCAGTAAGAATATAGAACAGAGAAGGAATAGTTTCAATTATTAAAATTAACTCTTGATAAAGCAAACTAAAATGTACCAATCAAAAAAAATTATCTAATAGAATGAGGCTTATCATACATGACAACACTTTTGCATGAGATGGTATCCAAAATTAAAAAAAAAAAAAAAAAAAAAAAGACCTAAGCAGTAAGGCAGACAAAATTCAAAGCAGTAGCACAGCAAAAAAACCCCACACACAAGAGTTGCATACACTGTCAAAATGAAAATAAGCCAAGAAAATGCCCAGGAGATAGGAAATTTTGCAAATGTGGTCAGCACATACACAGCATAGATGTGGAAGAAACAGTCCTTTTTGATCAGCATTTTTGTAAGAGTAATGATGTTGTGAAGAAAGTGGAGAAAGAGAGGACAAAATAGACAACAACGGGTGATAACTCAGATATTCATGTTTGTTGGGAAACTGCAGCAAACTCAGTTGTTGACACCAACATTTAAGTTAAACAAATTGGACAAAATAGCAAGACCACCCTGATATCTCAGAAGAGACAGAGGAACATTCAGCCACCAGCTTTCATTTGGCAGGACTGAGAAAGCACCAGCCATAGCAAGATGAGAAAATGGAGGTGCTGGGATAAGAGGATTTGCAAGCACTTAATATTTTTAAAAAAATCTTGTCTTTGAAAAGAAAGCCAGCAGGCCTAAGCAAGAATGCTTTAAAAATTAATCAAGCAACATTTGTGAGCTGAAGTCAGGAAGATACTCATATGCTCTTGAACTGGGGAGTTACTCTCATTTGCTCTTCATTTAGTTTTGTACTTTTACGGCTTGACCTCACCAGACAGAGCCTGAGAGATCCTTGCAAGTACTCTACAGCCACTTTAAAGTAGTTTAGCAATTACAGAGTAACAACTGCAAAAATGCAAACATCCCTTGTGGAACAAAAAGCATTTGAGTTTCAGGAGAAGCATTCATTTCTTAAGGGTCTGTCTTAGTTTCCGCCTCCCTCTAGACAGGAATTATGGCTAAAATAGCAGCAATATCCTATAGACTAATGGATGTCTGGCCCAAGAAATCAAAATCTCTAGTCATTCTGATAATGGCTTCTTTCATTACAACCCCTGTATTAATGTAACTCAGAAGCTACTTTAGCATTTACCACATTTTCCAAACTGCCATTAGTAAAAGATAAGCAGAAAAAAAATTCCAGTGCATGAAATCCAGACACCTACATTCCAGAAAGTTCCAATAAGAGGAATATTCCTGTCTTTTCCATCTTTAGAAACAATGAGCATTAGAAGGAACAGCTGTGGTTCCTACTTCTAGACCAGTTATTGAACCAAAATTCACTCAATTTGCAGCTAACTGAAGCTATAATAAAGATAAACCTATGAATTATTTAGTTTCTTTATTTACGTGAGAAAGCAGCTTGTAATGGTAAAATCTTGTAGCTATTTATTTACTGTGGACAATACATTCTGGTCTTCCACTCATGCCTTTAAGAAAGTGCAAGGTCACGCTCATGCAATATATAAGTAATTACATAAATAATTATTATATCATAGGAAAAAAACTGAGCAAATGTTGTTATCAATCATCTCTGTTCTTTACTGATTACCAAAGTATCTTTAAGCTTAGCAAGAATTTTCTCTTGCAAGTATTTCACCTTGCATGGTTTTACTGTTCCTTCAAGCATAATTACAGCAGTGCTTGTGAGCAAAGCATACAAGGCACTAATTTTTTGCCTCATCAGAATAGTGGAAGAATTTCAATATAATACAGTCTACCTTCTTCTAGCCCTGATCTAAGGAATTTATTTCCAAATTAAGCCTTTAGTAGCACTATGACATCTCACTTTGTACACAAGTGAATTCAAAGACAAGGTGTTTTCCTTGTTAACAAGAGAAATTTATCCTAATACTGTAGAATATAATATTGAATTATTATACATTATGGCTAAGGATATTTGAAAGGAAACTACTGAGTCATATTACGCATTTTGACTCCTCTTACCATTCCATTTTGGCTTAAACTTAATGGCTTGTTAGTTAACTTTCAATTACTTGTTAATTATGTTAGACCTTGAGTTATGAATTATCCATTGCTCTATATAAGATATTGTCAGCATAGGCCAAACCCTGGCTTAATTAACTTTCCTATATCCCCCAAATCTCATCCCACTACAGTGTCTCACATTCACTGTTATAAATTGGGTGTAGAAAATCCAGACATCAAATTCAGTGCCATGTGGTGAAGAACATAATTAAGTCTTCCAGGAGATAAGACCTGAGTTTGGCACCAACCATATCCACTAAAACCAATATTAAAAAAAAAAATCCTGGGATGGTTTATCTGAAAAATGTGTAGCATCAGACCTGCTTACCTCTGACATCACTATAGTCACTGGAGAGATGTGATTAATTCCACTGATTTTAGATAGCTACTTCAGAGTGAAGTAAATAGCATCCTTTCTAAAGAAGCCTGCTTTAATCCACTGAGCACACAGGTAGCCTCAAGTGACTAACTCCAATATAAATATTGGAGACTTCTAATATTAAGTGAGATGAGTTCCTCTTCCTCATACCCACCTTCTGTGGTGACACAAAGAGTATCACAAAACGTATTTAATAACAGTCATAAAGATACAATAATTATGAAAGCAAAGCACTATATAAACTTAGTTTTTGCATTTCTTCTGACTCTATCCCACATTCTGTAAAAATGCAATGGCACCATATTCACTACCGCAGTACAAATGATGAAGTATCTGGAAAATTACTTCATAATGTTATGATCTAAGAATGTTAATCAAAAAGCAATTATTTTTAGGACTTGATAAAGATAGTGAAAATTTTTCACTGTTTGCAAAATAGTTGGGAAATGAGAGGAAATGACAGGTATTCCACCTGAGAGCATGCCAGAGGTATGCAGCAGAATCCATCACCTGCCCTTCACACCTCCCTGGGTCATTCTAAGAGACAACAGGCACTAGCTGAATGTGAAGACTTTTGATATAAGGAAAATCTGTTCACACTGGAAAATCTTGCCCAGAAAACATGTGGAGTCTCCATCATTGGAGACACTAAAAACTTCAGTGGACAAAGTCTTGATCTAATTGCAGGGTGTAAAAGAGGGCTGGAGTAGAGCACATTCACAGCTACCTTTTAAACTATGGCCTCTGTAATTCTGTTGCTGTACTGAGCAGTCACCCTGTGGAATGGCGACTTGACATTATGACAAGAAAGATCAGAAACATGTTGTAACTACATTACACTCCCTTAATAGAATAACTTGCTATATTAGTAAATGGTCTGATTTATGCTGGCATGTGAAAATAGATTAAATTTATCAAAATTTATACTGATTTTACAACAGTTCATCTTTAAAATAGCACTTAACATGAGACAGTTCACACTGCAAAGTAAAAGCACAGCCAGTGATAATCTATCTTACTGAAGGTGAAGAGTTTAACCTTGGTATCTTTACTGACATTAGTAAGATGACAGAAACAAGCCTTGACATGAGTCTAATCTGCACAAAATTTTCTCAGTCCACAGCAGCCTTTAATAGCATTTTGTAAAATGTAAATATTCCAAAGAATATTTATTTTGAGTAGCAAAAAAAGCATGGGTTTGTTTTGTTTTGGGTTTTTTTAATCCATAATTATTAACTATTCTTTAGCTTCCTGTACAAATAATTTTCAGTAGTAAAACAAGTTTTTACTTCTGGAAGAAAGCACAGAGGCTTTAAAATAATGATACTATTTGATGATAAACTCTTTCTTTTCATACAGTTGATGACATTTCCATACACAGAGCTCTGACAACACTGAATGGATTAAAAAAATAAGGCTTGCATTCCTTCTTTCTATTTGATAATACAGTTTCATAAACCTTTGACTTTGACTGAAAAAAACAGCTACACTGCTTAGTCAAACATTGCACTGGTTTATATATGTGCTTAGCACCACTAAAGCTATCAGATTTTTAAAGTGCACAATTTAAAGACACATATATCTTAAAATCAGGGCCCATACCAATTCATACTGAAAGAATGAATGGTCTTCATCCCAGTGAAATTCACCCTCACAGATTTTGTAGAATTTTTTCATATGGCAAAATTGGATAGAACAAGATGGATCTGTCTAATGACAACCAAAACCACCATGCTGGTATGCAGCTGTGATAAAAACCCCAAACAATAGCTTCTGCTGAAAAAAGAAAAATCATGCTCCATTTGCATCTTTTGTATTACTTTTTTTACAGATTATACATTATAAATTTTTTGTTTCTTCACCTGCCCTTACTCTAGTTGACATTTTTCTGTAGCTCTATAGTTGTATTTTCATTGTTTACAGTAAAAGGTTTTCTGTTATTTTAATCTTTCTTGCTTCGGGATGAAAGAACTGTTCAAACCATGAGGGAAAAAATAAAAAATTGAGTATTCAGAAAGAGAAATTGCTGTCAAATGTTCACAGAAGTGCATAAGTGGTCACAAAATTTGGGCTCAAAAGTACAATACTAATATCTGAGTAGAAAGTGCTCACTACCTGGGAAGTTAGTCATTGGGAAAGAATAAAAGATGACCACTTGGTGATCTGGGAAATGAATGCTATTCTAGGAATAAAAATAATGTTTCAGGAATATATAAGCATATATTAAAAAAAAAATCATAAAAGAAAATAATAAAATTGGAGAGAGGAGACACTGAGATATGCCTCATAGTAATACACATCCTTGATTTGGAAAGATGGGATAGAGTTTCATGTAGGTTTTATGTTTGGGTTTTTTCCTTATAATTTTGGGGGATTTTTCCTAAAATAATGATAGAAATCGAAGTCCTGAAATCCTGGCAATAGTTTATATTTTCTTATCTATTATGGAATCACAAAACTTCTACTGCAGTACAATAAAATGTAGCAGATTCTTTGTTGATATAAACTATATTATTAAAACAGTAGAAACAGTAGGGCTCACAATCTTCACACAGCAACACAGTGATTGACAAGAACTACATATTATGTCAATGACAGTTTTAGTTCCATCAATCCCATTGGGAATAGATTGGGATGGGTTTTTTTAATCTTCAAGTCATAGCAATAAACCTTGCCAAATTCCTGCGAAAAATTAGAGGTTATTTCAAAGAAGAATTCAAGTCATGAAGTTTATTTTGTATTCTATTCATTAAGCTTGAACAAGTAATGATTGCAACATTCACCTGCAAATATTTATTACAGTGATTTACTACGAGCTGAAAAACATCATTAGTATTTTTGTAACCTCTTGCTAGACATTTTTAAAGAGATCCATCACAGGCAATCTGTAGAATAGAGAATGAGAGTAAGGATAATTACCAAGAAAAAGAGAACCAATGGAGTAATTGCATATTGTTTGAGCACAACTATATATGTAGGTGTGTGGTAATCATACTGGCTTTGGTGGAATAGAGCTACTGGACAGAAGAAAGTATATGGATGTTCATGACAGTGCATCTCACTTTCTTAACTATCTCTAAATTAAGAAAAATATTCACACTGTCTTCAACAGACAGTCAAAAATGTAGCATGCTGATCCAGTGAGGTACTGAGATTTCCTTTGAGTCTTCTTTGGAAAAGGAAGAAAGGAAAAGGAAGAAAATTATGTTTTGGAAGCTGCCATTATATGTGCAATAAAATGCCTATGAATCTCTCTATCTGATATAAGAGAAGCAACAAATTCAGTAAATTACATTTGACAACTTCAGGATTTTTGACATTTGCCCATATTTTTAGTTCCCCCAAGGGATCTGCACTTGCTGATATAAAGTGTCTTGAAAACTTAAATGACACACAAAATGGCATTTCACTCTCTTATGCAGTTATCTGGATGTTTCACCACCTTGCACTTTGATTGCTGAAGGGGAATAAGGTACCTACAAAAGTTTTGTGACAGTTTGTTGATTTAATCACAAAAAAAAAAAAGTCCAAACAATTAAAATATAGGCCTTGAAGCAACTTCTTTGTGGATACGTATGTGCATACCTTACCAAAAAACACAGCCAGCGATCATGGCCTGATGCTGTGCGATGCCAGGCACCTGTATCTTCCATGCTCAAGAGACTGAAGTGAAGAGTACATCAGCACATCAAACAGAAAGAGGGGGAAACACTTTGGAGAGATATTTTCTCTCTTTTTTTTTTTTTTTACTTGTCATTTATCTTCCCACTACTGGCCCTTTCATTGGTCTTTTTTTTTTTTTTTTTTTTGACATTTCCAATCCCCATCCCTTATTTTTTTTTCATTTACTGTGATCATGCTCATACATGATATTTTCCTTTTCTCTATTTTGGTCTTTCTTTTCTTTTTTTTTGTTTT